>JBBPUD010000086.1:0-69353 GCA_038094475.1 Phylloporus aff. rhodophaeus | reverse complement strand
ACTTGATCTACACAATACAAGTGTACATCTCGTGTCACCCCTTGTGAACGCCTCTGAGATCTCTTTGACGACGTTGTCGTACCTCTTCGTGAGCGTCCTCCGTCAAACGAGTAACGTTCAAATCTTCATCTTTGCTTTGGTACACTTCGTGTAACAAAAGATCAAGTATCTCTCTTGTCCCTCCTATCCAGGAGTAGGACACCCCCATAGCAAACATTTCCCACAGAGACCAAGCCCTTCGTCGTGCCTACCGCGTCCCGGAAGACGACGACGAACAAAGACCAATCCAACAGCCATCGCCTCGACGAGTTCTTGGATCCTCGTATTCCCCAGCCCCACCCTCGAGCCCATTAGCCTTGCCTGCCCCTCGTGCGCTTCCTGCCATTGAAGCACCACAGACCCTGACCACACCGAGACCACCATCGTCACCATCACCACCTCAGTCACCAAGTCTCTTCGCACCATTGCCCCCACCCATGTCCTCAGAAAAACCCACTGAACTCCGAGCTGCTTTGCCAGCAGACTTCTCTGGGAAACCGGTAGATGCAGTCAGATGGATCAAGGCTATGAAGGCCTACTTCATCATAAACAAGAAACTCTATGCTGATGATGCAACTAAGGTCTTCACCTGCCTTAGCAAGATGCTCTCTACCGAGAGAGCAGCCACCTTCGCCAAAACCTGGTATGACAGGCTAGCCGACCCACTCCTTGAGGAAAAGGAGAAGACATTCGACAAACTAGTCGAGAACTTCAAAAAGACTTTCTACCCCTTTGACATCCAAGCCACCGCTCGTCTCCAGCTTCCATACCTCCGCAAAACTGCCTTCAGAGAACCCGACAACACCATCAACGATGGATTTCAGAAATTCATCTCTGATTTCCTAGGAACCGCTGCCAAGTCGGGCATCACAGACCAACAGACGCTCATTGGATACTTTGCCACTGGTTGCGACCAGAAGATCACGGACATGGTTTTATCCATGAGCGAACTTCCCATTGACTTGAACGCATGGATCGACAAGTCCACGCAGTTCCACACTCAGAAGGCTTGCATGGCAGCCATCAGGAAAGGCGCTCCCCAGACCCACACTGTTCTTACCCCTCCTGCTCCTCGCTTTGTTCCTCGACCCGCCCCTCGCATCAAAGATCCGAACGCGATGGATGTAGATTCCATTCGGATCTCAAAGCTCACCCCCGAAGAACGTTCCAAATGTATCAAAGAAGGACGTTGCTTCAGATGCCGGAAGACTGGGCACAATGCCCAGAATTGCAAAACATTCCCTACCTCGTCCCCACAGAACATCCGCTCTGTCCCGACCCACCCACCAAAGGAACCCGTTGTTCCCAAGGAAGACCTCACTCCCCCGCATAACCCACTTGATGTCTATGTCAATCAACTCTGAACCAAGGGTTGGAAAGACGAAGAAATCCACAAAACGCTGAGAGCCAACTATGAGGAGCCTGCCGAGATTTCCCTCCTGGATGTAAAGGATTTTCTTTGAGGGAAGATGCCCCGACATCTTCTTCCCCTCATGTACTTGTAGCCTTGCCAAATGAGAACGCGTTCCGTTTCCCCGTCTCATTACAAGTACCAAAGCAAACCGTCGATACCACTGCTCTACTCGACAGTGGCGCCTCAGGAAATTTCATTGATATCTCCCTTGTTCCCAAACTCAGGCTAGGATGCCGAGTACTTCGTAAACCCGTCGTTGCGTATAACGTTGATGGTACCAAGAACAAGAAGGGAACCATCAAATGGAAACTCTTTGCACTAGTCTCCTTCCCTTCATTTTCTCAACAGGTTGAATTCATGGTCACTTCTCTTGGCAGATCGCAAATCATCCTTGGAATGCCATGGCTCCGTCAATGGAACCCTGACGTAGACTGGACCAACATGCGACTCACCATAGACTCCCCAGAAACCCTTCGAAAGATAACCCTGTCCACCCAACTCGCACAAGAGAATTTCCCCATCGAGAAAGAGATTCCAACGTGGTGCAAGGACTTTGCTGATGTCTTTGCCGAAGCCACATTCAACGTTCTTCCCCAGCACCGAGACTACGACCACACCATAGAACTCAAACCATCCTTCGTCCCCAAGATTGCCAAAGTATACCCTTTGAACCCTGCCGAGAAAGAAGCGTGTAAAAAGTTTGTTGAAGAAAACCTTGCCACAGGTTGTATCATTCCATCCAAGTCCCCCCAAGCCTCGCCGTTCTTCTTCGTACCTAAGAAGGATGGCTCGTTGCGCCCATGCCAAGACTACCACTACCTCAACTCCCATACCGTCCGAAACGCATATCCCTTACCACTTATCTCCGAACTTATCGATGACATGAAAGACTCGACGTTGTTCACCAAACTCGACATTAGATGGGGATATAATAACATTTGTATTCAAGAGTCTGATCAATGGAAAGTGGTGTTCATCACCCCTCTGGGTCTCTTCGAGCCCACTGTCATGTTCTTTGGGTTCAACAATGCTCCCTCCACGTTCCAAGCATTCATGAACCATATCTTCGCCGACATGATCTCCGAACTCTGGCTCAAAATCTACATGGACGACCTTGGAATCCACACCCAACATGACATCGAACTACATCACTCCAGGACCAAACGGGTACTCCACCGACTTCGTGAGCATGGACTTTCCGTAAAGATCTCCAAGTGTTCCTTTGATGAACCAAGGATGGAGTACCTTGGCATGATTATTGGCCAAGGACGAGTAGAGATGGATCCCACTAAACTGTCTGCGATCAAAGATTGGAAACCCCCGACCTCGGTGAAAGGCATCCGAAGTTTCATCGGATTTGCTAACTTTTATCGAAAGTTCATTCCCAACTTCTCCGATATCGTCTCCCCCCTCGTACTTCTCATGTGGAAGGACCAGAAATGGGAATGGACCCACCACCAAGACAGAGCATTCACCTGCCTAAAACTAATCTTCGCCTCCACTCCCGTCCTCGCACTCCCCAATGTTTCTCGCCCATTCTTCGTCATGACCGACGCTTCTCTCCTTGCAGCTGGAGCTGTGCTCCTGCAAGAAGACAGTAACGGCGAGCTCCACCCCTGTGCATATTTCTCTAAAACTTTCGCTCTGGCGGAGCGAAACTATGACATCTATGATCGGGAACTCCTTGCTGTCATCCTTGCGCTCCAGGAATGGCGGCAATATCTGCTAGGCACTGAACATCCTGTCACAGTCATCACAGACCATAAGAATCTGTCGTACCTCAAAGACCCCCGCAAACTCTCTCGATGGCAAGCCCGCTGGTCGCTTTTCCTTCAGGATTACGACATCGTCTGGAAGATCACCCCTGGCTCTCAGATGGGACCAGCAGACGCACTCTCCCGCCGTGACCATGTAGACACCGCTGACGACAATGCAGACGCCCCCATTCTCCCAGATCCCGTAGTCATCTCTGCCCTCGACACCTCTCTAGTCAAAGGAATCCAACGGTCCTCTCCCTCAGATCCCCTCATCCTTCATGCCCTTCAGAACCTTGCTGACGGCTCCCCGCTCTTCCCTCGATCCGCTCTAGCTGACTGGCATTATGCCAACGCTCAGTTATTTTACAAGGAACGTCTGTACGTTTCCCCCACGTCTCGACAAGCCCTCCTCGACTCTATTCATTCCTCGCCCACCACCGGTCACATGGGGCAATTCCGCACTAAGTCTATTGTTGAACGCGACTTCTGGTTGCCTGGTCTAGCCACCTTTGTCCGGAACTACATTGCCGGCTGTGCGGTATGCCAGCAAAACAAAGTAAACACCCATCCTACCGTCCCTCTGCTCCAGCCTATTCAGTCCACTGTATCACTTCCTTTTCGACAATTGTCTGTAGACCTTATCACTGACCTCCCGCTTTCAAACAACTTTGACTCGATCATGGTCGTGGTCGACCACGGCCTTACGAAGGGGGTAATTTTATGCCCGTGCACTAAAACTATTGATGCCGCGGGAGTAGCCAAACTTTTCTTTGACCACGTCTTCAAACGCTTTGGACTCTATGACTCCATCATCTCCGACCGAGGACCGCAATTCGCGTCCACTCTTGCTAGGGAACTTGCTCGCCTCCTCCAATACGACCTCAAACTCTCCACCCCTTATCACCCCCAGACCGACGGACAAACCAAGCGTACCAACCAGGAACTGGAAACGTACCTACGGATCTTTTGTGGTAACAAACCTCATCAATGGGCGGATCATATCACTACGGCAGAGTTTCATCACAACACAGCCCCACACAGCTCGACTAAGGTCTCCCCCTTTTCCTTGATGCTCGGATATGAACCCAGGAACTTCCCGGTAATCGGAAAGACGTTTATCTCTGCCCTAGAAACCCGACTCACCACACTTGAGGAAGCTCGAAAAGAAGCCCGCGCAGCCCACAACTCCACTCGCCTACTCATGTCCAAAAGATCCACACAGAAGTTCTCCCCTTGGAAGGTAGGAGATCGTGTCTGGCTCGAAGCCACAAATCTCTGCATCCCCTATCCCTCACGGAAACTTGCACCCAAACGCCATGGTCCATTTGAAATCACTCGCGTAATCTCCCCCCTAGTATACCAACTGAAACTTCCCAGTACCTGGAAGATTCACGACGTATTCCACGCCTCACTGCTTTCTCCCTTCAAACAAACCGACGTACACGGACCATCATTCTCTCAGCCCCCTCCTGATGTAATTGATGATGAGAAAGAATATGAAGTGGAGGCTATCCTGTCACACAAAGGTCCCCCTGGCCGCTATCGGTACCTGACCGCATGGAAAGGATACTCCTCCACCGAAAACACGTGGGAACCCGAAACCAATCTCATCCATTCCCAGGAGATCTTGAAAGACTACAAGAAACTTCACCGACTTAAATGAGACCTCACGTATCCAGGACGTTGTGATCTCTTCGTGAGGCTCCTCCCTGCATGCATGAATTCTGCTGTTCCTACCTCAAAGCATTCTGGATCTCTCTCCTCGCCTTCCTTACTATCGCACTAATATTCTTCTTACTTTGGTTCTTGACTCCGACCTCGGCGCATTCCTCTCTGACCCCAAAGGCATCCCCATCATTATGACCTCCGACACCCAATCTCCACCTATCTCTCTACCGACTTCTCCTCGCAGCTCCCCTGACATTGACGACACGATGACCTTACTCCGGACTTCGCCCGTTCAATCTCACCTCCTTCCCCCGAGAATCTGGAAACCTCTATTCGCCAGCATTCTGTGTAAACCATCTCTGATCCTATTGCTCGAACGAATGCCCCTCTACGCGGATGATCCTATCATCAAGGGATTAGTCTCCCTCTATCATGCAGTACACACCGCCCAAGTACTGCATTTCCACGTAGCACCTAACGACCTACCCGAAGAGTACGGCTTACCTATCCGGGAAACACAGAATGGCCTCATGGGCCGAATCCTAAAATTACTCCACACCACCAACTTTCACAGCTTTGTTGCACAGATCCCTATCTCGATTTTATATCCCGTCTTCCGCCCGATCTTCCTCTCCATGTACCCTGACGAGCGCGCAGCCTATTTAACTAGCATTAGCCTTTCGCCTCAAGAGACTCCATCTCGTTCTCCTCCCCCATTACCCTTGGTGTTACGATTGTCCTCCCCTCCTACAGAAGCTTCTCCTTCTCCTGCTCACACTCCCATCGTCCAACCACACGTCATAGAAGACAATATCATCCCATTTATACTGGACCCTCCTGGTGGTTTTCGTCAGATAAACCAGCAAGCACTCTCATATAACAGTGCCTACGTCGTCCAAGTTGGAGGACTATCCATACTCTCCGCACCCACTCGTTTCCTCCACAGTCCTTATGACCGACCTCCAGCGTCCCACTTCACCCGCTGCTTCCGATGCCACCACACTGGTCACTATCGAGACGAATGTCCTCTATACCGATGCCCCCACTGCCACATTACTGCTCCAGGTCACCCCCAGCGTCTCTGCCTCACCTTACAATGTACTACTTGTCAACGATGGGGACATGGACCTTCTCGATGCCCGAGAGCGGTCTGCTTGCATTGTGATCAATTTGGACATAATGAGCTGCAATGTCCATATCTCCATGGACCTGACCTCCCCATGCCCGCCAAGGATATTTGAGAAGCTTTCGGTTAACGGATGGAAAGTTGTGCCAGGGGCACAACTCTACAAGGGGGGTAATGTTACAATTCTTTCCCTTTATCGAAATGTTCTTCTTCTTACTCGTCGTATCTCGTTCCTCGCTCCTCCCTTTATCTTCATAGAACGTGATGAGCACTCGCTCATCATTCTCGATCCGTCGTCCATCTCACTGTTCAACCAGTGACGTGTATCTTCGTACTGGTTCTCTCATTGGAGTGCCTGTTTCTTCTCTATTCCCGTTTCACATCGCCTCGTTCTTGATCTTGTTTCGGACAGCCTTCTCCGCAGCCCGGTTCTCTCACACCGGCTTAGTGTTCCTATATTCCATCATGTTCTTTGACCTTCTATTGCTGCGCATCTCGTCAGTATAAATACGTAGAATAGACACTCAATGTACTCATACTTGATCTACACAATACAAGTGTACATCTCGTGTCATCCCTTGTGAAACACCTCTGAGACCTCTTTGACGACGTTGTCGTACCTCTTCGTGAGCGTCCTCCATCAAACGAGTAACGTTCAAACCTTCGTCTTCGCTTTGGTACACTTCGTGTAACAGCATACAGGATAAGACCAAATGGTACCACATTCTTGACATCTTGTGGTAGGTTCGACTATAGACATATATTATCACATTTATACACATTGTTATAACATGCTATACCACAAGGACAATACATATGTACTTGAATATCCCACCAACAATGTCCTGTCCATGGCTTGTTGTAAAAACATTCAAAATCAGTTCCATTATGTTTGTACCAGCGCTTTGCATCCCAGATGAAGTGTGGTGTGAGTAGGGGGTTCTCCAATAGATTGAGAGCCCAGGACCACATGGACCATGTGTGGACGTTGTAAGTTCATGGTTCGTTTTTATGCATCTTGGTAATATCAAACTTGCAAAACTGGGAGACCAAGCTGTAATTATCTGCATAACCAATTAGATTAAATGACATGCACTGATTTACCGGAGTGAGTTCACTTGCTGTCGCATTACAAGCTGCTTGGAGTTTGTTGTAGTTGCAGAGTGTAATCTTTACTGTCCCTGCAGTGACTTGGGATATAAGGTCTAATAGCTTGTTGACCTGAGCAGTGTTGAGTGCTGCATCCAACACAACTTCTATGAATTCAAAGTCACTGGGGTCACAGTATGGTCGCCACAGCATTTCATCTTGAGGAGGTACCACTATGCAAGTGGAACAGACTTGCTTGTATGATTGAAAAACATCTGGGTGGTAGCTGTGAGGATGATGCTCAGTTTTGAACTCTCTTGGCTGGGGTTGTGAGAATGGTTGACCCAGATTTGATTGTGGGTTAGATGCAGATACAGTGAACATGGAAACATCTGATAGGGCTACGTCATAAGAGATCATGCATAACTGTATTATGTTACATGGTGTACCTGGGCTATTATGAGCCACATGTGGATGTGCAGGTCCTGATAAACCAAGCCTGGGTGCATGAGAACCTTGGCTTTGTGATGGTGCAGGATTTGGGTTGTCTTCAATGAGGGAGACTGCATCTAGATTGGGATTCTCACCATGAACTTCAAAGAGATGATTTAGTGAATTGACACAAAGTGTGACATAGCACATGTGAAAAGGATGAACAAACATACTATCTGAACATATTATGGGGTAATTGATAGGATTATCCTCTGGGTAGGATTGTCTCATTCATCCTGGGAGCCAGGGGTGTGGATCTGCTGTGCCATTGTTGGGAATCCCCAGCCGAGCTGCGTGCTGAGCTGTATATCAAAATTTGGGACAATGACATGCCATCAGGACCTGTGCATCAAACTAAATCAAAGAAAAAAACCTTTTTTTTCAGAGTTCTCAAATTGGGTGTTGAATGCTGCACGTTGTGCATCTTTATCTGCATGTTGTTTACATTGGTTTTCATGGCTCTTGAAACCTTGCTTTTTGAAATTCCTACTACAGTGAGAACATATTGTTTGAGCAGTAAGTACATCTTCGGAGTAGTTGTACTTTGGGTGAGAGGTGCAGGAAGGTGCCATAGTGAAGGTGGAGGTTGAATGTTGAATGTTTGCAGAACCATTGTCATTACATGATATTGCATGATGATACGGTGATTGCCATGATAATGGCTTATGCATATCATAATGTATGGTAATGTCAGCAAGTTCATTATCAGCTGGTTATCTAGTTACATTGTGGGATATTTATGCCATTGCAAGGCCATGACAATGTCATTAGAAGCTGCCAGTATTACAATGGGCTAAAGGAATTTTCCGACATATAGTGTCATCTTTGTTGGGGGCTATGTGAGTGATATATGGTGGAGTGCAGCCAGGCAGTGGTATGGGTGGATTTTTTTGTAGTGCATGGGTGGATTTTGAAGGTATAGGTGAGAAAGTGGAGTGACGATTTGTGTCATTTGATAAATCTTTTTGCTGTGTGTTCAAGGAGTGGGGAAAGTGGATGCTTGGTGGGGAGAGAGGCGAGTCTGGTGGTAGCTTTGTGGAGAAGGAGTTGTGCATGTATCCCTATTGATTGGAGCTTGGTGTATGCTTGGAGGATGTCATTGGGTGAGGATGGTAGGGCACTGGTCATGGCTAACATGGTGGTTTGTTGAATTTGATCTAGTCATGTGATGTAGTGTTTGGATCCCTGGGTGATGAGTTCATGGTGGTTGTTGTACATATAGAGGGCATAGCCAAATATCAGTGGCATAGAGCATTTTTGGGAGAGCTACTAAGGTGTATAGTGTTACACAAAGTGTACAAGGCAAGGACAAAGTTGAACGTTACTTGTTTGATGGAGGACGCTCAAGAAGAGGTATGAAAACATTGTCAAGGAGAACTTAGAAGGACTAGGTGATAACATGAGATGTACACTTGTATTGTGCAGATCAAGTATAAAGTACATCAAGTGTCTACTCTATGTATTTACATATACAAAGGAGATGCACAACAGAGAACAACGAAGAACATCATGGAAAAGTTGGAATACTAAGCTGGTGCGAGAGAACCGGACTGCGGAGAAGGCTGTCCATCAAGATCAAGGAACAACAAGATAAAACAAGATGCAGGCAAAGCACATAGCCAAGAGGCTATGTGTATAGATACATCATATCAAGTCCAACAATAAGCACAGCATGCTCAAAGTGTTCTAGACAAAGCAAAGGCATGGCAAAATAAGCAATACGAGATGAAAGAAGTAAGACACCAGGATAGAGCAAGGAAATTGTAACAATACCCCCTTTGTAGAGTTGTACCCCTGGTACAACTTTCCAACCTCTCTCCTCGAAGACGCTAGTTACTAGAGAAGGGCATGACATTGGGAACAAGATGGTTATATGGACATTGTGTATCATTATATCCAAATTGGTCACAATGCATGCAAACATCTCAAGGGCATTGGGAAGGTCCATGTCCTCACTGCCACATCACTGCTCCTCACCACCCCCAACAACTTTGTCTCATGTTACAGTGCTCTACTTGTCAACGATGGGAACATTCGTACAATCTACATTCATCTCAGTAATGACCAACCTGGTTACACCAAAAGCAATGAGTGGTGTTGGTTGCAGGAGGGCAAACATAGGGATTGTATAGGAAACGAGTGGGTGTGGAGAGGATTTCAATGTTGCCGATATGAACAACATAAGACCTGTTGAGCTCCTGGGTGACAGGATCAAGATATCGAGCACTGCCAGGGGGGCTTAGAATAAAGAGGACAATGTTATCTTCAGGGACAATAGGGATGTGGAGGAGTCTCAGGAGAGGAGAGATCAGAAGAAGGGAAAGAAATATGAAGGGCAAGTGGTAAAGGGGCTGGAGAAGGCAGGTCCAAAGAAGGGAACATAGCAATGTTCTCAAGGTACTTTGCACATTCATCAAGAAACATAGTGAAGAAAATAGGATGGAATACAGGATATAAAACACTAATGGGAATTTGGGCAATGAAGCTATGGAAGTTGAGTATGTGAAGTAGCTCAAGGACCTATCCTATGAGGCCGTTTAAGGGCTCACATACAGGGAAACCATACTCAGCTGGGAGATCATTGGGGGCTATGTGGAAGTGGAAGTTTTGAGCAAAGTGGACGCTGTGGTACAACTTGACTAGTCCCTGAATGGCAAGATCTTCCTCATAGAGAGATATTTGTTTGAGAAGGACGACAAGGGAGAGTTTGGTGAGTATACTAGTGAAGAGGATTTTCCAAGTGCGCAAGGGAAGGAGATATAAATATACCAGAGTGGTACATAATACGGCCCAATGGTTAGGAAGAGAGTCAGAGGATGACAAGGAATGGGAAGTTGGGAGAGACGAGGTTAAGGACATTACAGGGATAGAGTGGGCTTGGCCAGATAGGAGGAAGTAGGCAAAGTTGGAATAAAGAACCAGGTTAAGAAAAAGGTAAGCCTGAGAGTGAGTGAGCAAAGGAGAATGATCCAAAATGTTTTAGGATAAGAGAAGCAAAATTCATGCATACGATGATTTGGAAAAAGCCTCATGAAGAGATCACAACATCCGAGTCAACGTATCATTCGTTGTAGTTTATGGAGCTTCTTATAGTCATTGAGGATGTCCTGTACATGTGTGAGATTTGTCTCGGGTTCCCAGGTATTCTCAGTGGAAGAATAGCCCTTTTATGTGGTCAGGTACCGATAACGGCCAGGGAATCCCTTGTGGAACAGGATAGCCTTCACCTTGTATTCTTCATCATCATCAATCACATCAGGAGGGGGCTGTGAGAATGATGGTACATGCACGTTGGTTTGTTTGAAGGGAAAGAGTAGGGTGGTGTGAAACACGTTATGAATCTTCCAGGTACTGGGGAGTTTCAGCTGATAGACAAGAGGGGATATAACACGAGTGATTTCAAACAGGCCATGATGCTTAGGAGCAAGTTTTAAAGAGGGGTATGGAATGCATAGGTTAGTGGCTTCCAACCAAATGTGGTCACCTACTTTCCATGGTGAGAACTTCTGTGTGGATCGTTTGGCCATAAGGAGCTGGGCAGAGTCATGTGCAGCAAGAGCTTCTTTTCAAGCTTCCTCCAGTGCAGTGAGTTGTGTTTCTAGGGTGGGAATGAATGTCTTTCTAATCATTGGAAAGTTCCTGGGCTCATATCTGAGCATCAAGGGAAGGGGGGAGGCTTTGGTCACACTGTGGGGGGCAGTGTTGTGGTGAAACTCTGCTGTGGTGATGTGATCCACCCAGTGATGTGGGTTGTTACCACAGAAGATTCACAGATACATTTCAAGTTCCTGATTTGTATGTTCAGTTTGTCCATCAGTCTGTGGATGGTAGGTGGTAGAGAGTTTGAGATTGTACTGGAGGAGGTGAGTGAGTTCTCTGGTGAACACAGAGGCAAATTGTGGTCCACAATCAGAAATGATGGAGTCATATAGACCGAAGCATTTGAAGACATGGTCAAAGAAAAGTTTGGCTACTCCAGCTATGTCAATGGTTTTAGTGCAAGGGCATAAAATTACCTCCTTCATAAGGCCATGATCTACCATGACCATAAGAGAGTCAAAGCCATTAGATAGGGGAAGATCTGTGATAAGATTGACAGATAGTTGTTGAAACAGAAGAGACATGGTTGAGGAAATAAGCTGGAGTGGAGAGATGGTGAGATGAGTGTTGACTTTGTTTTGTTGGCATATACTGTAGCACATCCTGCAATACAAATGTGGCCAAGCCAGGCCACCAAAAGTCACATTCAACAATAGACTTGGTGTAAAATTGTCCCATGTGATCCATGGTTGAAGGGGAGTGAATAGCATCAAGGAGGGCATGGTGAGAAGTTGGAGGAATGTAGAGATGATCTTTGTAAAACAACTGGGTGTCATCATAATGCCAGTCAGCTAGAGCAAAGTGAGGAAAGAGTAGGAATCCATCTATAAGGTTCTGTAGGGCATGGAGGATGAGGGGATCAAAGGGTGAAGACTGTTTGATTACGTTAACGAGAGAGAAGTTGAGAGCAGAGATAACTACAGGGTTGGGAAGGATGGAGCTGTCGATGTTATTATCCATTGTGTTGATGTGATCTCGTCAAGACAGTGTGATTGCTGGTCCCATCTGGGAGCCCAGAGTGACTTTCCAGACAATATTGTAGTCTTGGAGGAAAAGCAACCAGCAAGTTTGTTGTTGAGAGAGTTTTTGAGGGTCCTTGAGATAGGACAAGTTCTTGTGATTGGTGATAACTGTGATGGCATGCTCTGTGCCTAATAGATATTGGCGCCATTCCTGGAGGGTGAGAATGACAGCAAGGAGTTCTCAATCATAGATATCATAGTTTTGCTTGGTGAGAGCAAAGGTCTTTGAAAAGTAGGCACAGGGATGAAGGTCGCTGTTGCTGTCTTCTTGTAGAAGGACAGCACTGGTAGCAAGAAGGAAGACATCAGTCATGACAAGGAAGAAGTGAGAGACATCAGGGAGGGCAAGGACTGGAGTGGATGCAAAGATCATCTTGAGGTGGGTGAACACTTTATCTTGGTGGTGAGTCCATTCCCACTTCTGATATTTTTGAATGAGGAATACAAGAGGAGCAATAATGTCTGAGAAGTTAGGGATGAACTTTTGATAGAAGTTGGTAAATCCAATAAAGCTACAGATGCCTTTTATAGAGGTCGGTGGTTTCCACTCCTTGATTGCAGAGAGTTTGGTGGGATCCACCTCAATTTGTCCTTGGCCAATGATCATGCTGAGGTACTCCATTCAAGGGGCATCAAAAGAGCACTTGGAGATTTTGATTGAAAGTCTGTGTTCATGAAGTCATAGAAGTACTCATTGTTACGATTCATCTATGAGGACATGCGAGAGACATGGGTGGGCAGTCTATTCTTTTCGTTGTCATTCGTTGTCATGCTGCTTTACTGGCGTTTCACCTGATTGAACTATTGTTTACTTGAACAGTTGTTTTGTTGACAGCCATCAAGGGCTGTATTTCCATTGTTCTCATTTTGATCTTCATTTCTTGATCTATTCTTGATGACAAATCACATAATTCCTGCTACATCACACTACTTCCCTTTTCTAGTGTTGCTGCGCATTCCACATAGTATATAAACTGTCATCTTGAATACTTGTATCCTAAGCTAGATCTTACCTTTACAAACAAACAATTCTCTTGACTCCGAACTCTTGGGCTACTAGCTTTGCCCATTGATTCTGCCTTGTTCCTACATCGCAGCGACTAAGTCTCAGGACTTCAACAGACTACAATCCAGCTACCAAAGGTCTACATTAAGGCCCTACCCGGGACTAAGCGTAACAAAAGATCTAGCTTCCCTCTTGAACGACTACTATCTAGTAGTCACTACGATTGCCCATCATTTCGTGGCAAAACCCCTACCAAAATCCCCCAGAACCCTGCTCACCCCCGGATCTCCCAACCAACACTCCCTCTCCCTTCCCCCGCTCCTATTCCTCCCACTCGAACCCCGTCCCCTCTCACTATGAGCAGTACCACCACTTCGAAAGAACTACGCCTCGGTGTAACCTCAGACTATGATGGGAAGGAAGAAACCTTCACTGGTTGGCTCAATTCAGCACAGATCTATCTACTTGTCAATACCGCCACTTATGACTCTGACGAGAAACAAATTGCGTTCATCCTCTTGTTCATGAAAAAGGGGGCTGCTGAAGCCTGGGCCACCGCCTTCACTTCCAAAGTTATCACTTCCAAAACGTTTGGAACCTATGACAACTTTATCAAGAACCTCGAAAAGAGTTTCCTGACCATAGACCAACCGGGACAAGCTCTTACAAAAATGCAAAACTTGACCCAGAAAGGAGATGACGTTACCTCCTATATCTCTCAATTTAAGATTGCCGCGGCTCAGAGTCTTGTTACAGATAAAACAGTCCTTTGCAGACTTTTTGCAGAAGGACTTCACCCCACTCTCACCCGACAGATTTACCACTCTAAAACCAAACTGACCACCATAAAGGATTGGTACATAAAGGTGGAGGAATTCCAGGCGTATTGTGACCACTTTGACCAGCTCTCCTCTCATCACCCTGCCTCAAAGAAACGAACTCCCTTTCCCACCACCCACACCTACCTTCCAGGAATCTCCCACTCCCACGCCAAAGACCCAAACACTATGGACGTTGATTGCGTCCACCTCTCCCGAGAACAACAAGATGAATACTGACGCAAGGGACTATGTTTCACTTGCGGGAAGAGAGGACTTATGAGAGATTGTCCAAACCACGGACAAACCAACCGAACTAGGGATGATAGAAGGGTGAGGGAGAACACTAAGCTGAAGGAGGAGAAGAAAGTCAGAGAAATGGCTGAAGATGACGAACTCCCCAAACTCGAGGAGATAGAGGACGAGGACGAAGAACCCTATGTATCTCGTCTCCAGAGGGCACTTGAAAAGGATTTTGAAAGGAGGGCCTTATTCGACACAAGGATCCTCCACCTCAACACAATGTTCGCCTGTAATCCTAGCAGATAGTGAATCCAGAACTCTTCTTGCACCCGCTTCACTCATCTGCCCAAACCGAATGTTGAAAGTTGTCGACATCTCTGTTCTCTTAGACTCAGGAGCAGACATCTCATGCATCGACTGGGATTTCGTTCACAAACACAAAATCCCGCTCGAGAAACTGAAATCCCCCTTTGTTGTACGAAACACCGACCAAACCCAAAATAGCAAAGGGCTCATCCGATTTGGAGTTACCCTCTATGTCCACCTAGCAACGGTAACTCAGAAGGTGTTCTTCTACGTAATGCATCTTGGACGAGAGAATGCTATTCTTGGCATGCCTTGGTTCCAAAAGGCAAACCCCATGATCAACTGGAAGAAGAAGATGATAAACATTGATCAGGACAAAGACGAATCCACGAACTTATACTTTGCCCACGCCTCGTCAGTTGGACACAATCTAGGAAAAGAGGCCAAACGGACCTTGACGACCAGACCCTGGAAGGAACCAATAGAAAGAGTAAACCCCTTTAATGGGAAAGAAACATTGGATGGATACCTCTGAAGAGCATACTCCATCTACACTCTCCAATGAATCCAAAAATCTGCCTCCCACTTCTTCTCCACTTCAACCGTGACCAGAAAACTGGAACGCACCATCGGGAAGACTACTATGTCTACCCAACTAGCCATGGATGAGACGAAGAAGAAAACCGAACTACCAGAGGAGTACCAGGTGTTCGCTTCTATTTTCCAAAAAGAGTCCACCAACCATCTTCCCCCATCACGACCATACAATCATCCCATCAACCTCAAAGACTCCTTTACCCTGAAAATCGTGAAAATCTACCCCTTATCCCACGATGAAAAGAAAGTGACGGAGGATTTTATTGAGGAAAACTTAGCAGCTGGAAAGATTAGACCTTCGACCTCCCCACAGGCATCTCCTTTCTTCTTTGTCAAGAAGAAAGACGGAGGACTCCAACCCTGCCAAGATTACCGATATCTCAACGAACATACCATCCGCGACACATACCCACTTTCCCTGATCTCCGACCTCATGGACAAACTCAAAGACACCAAGGTCTTCACTAAATTTGATGTCCGTTGGGGATACAATAATGTCCAAATCAAAGACGGAGACCAATGGAAGGCTGCCTTCATCACTCACAAAGGGCTCTTTGAACCAATGGTCATGTTCTTTGGCATGACCAACTCTCCTCCCACATTCCAACAATTCATGAACGACTCCTTCCGTGATCTTATTGTGGAAGGATGGCTGGTCGTCTACATGGATGATCTTCTTATCTTTTCCCCAGATGAACAGACCCACATCGAACGAACCAAAAGAGTTCTCCAGCGAATGAAGGAGCTGGACCTGTACCTCAAGCTGGAGAAATGTCGATTCAATGTCAAAGAAGTGGACTATCTGGGCATGATCATCCGACCAGGACAGATCGCCATGGACCCCACTAAGCTCAAGGGGATCGATGAATGGCCAACACCAACCAAAGTCAAAGATATTCGGTCGTTCTTAGGATTTGCCAACTTCTACTGACGATTTATCCCTCATTACTCCGACATCGCATGACCCCTCCTGGACCTCACAAAGAAAGACACTCCCTGGGCATGGACAGACGCATGTACCAAGGCTTTTGACAGCCTTAAAATCATCTTCACCTCGAAACCTGTCCTTGCCTTCCCAGATATCTCTTGACCCTTCGCAATCGCTACTGACGTGTCCAAACATGCGTCAGGAGGAGTATTACTCCAACAAGATGGGAATGGAGACTGGCACCCATGTGGTTATCTGTCGCAAACATTTGGATAAGCTGAATGTAACTATGCCATCTACGACCAAGAACTCTTAGCGGTCATTCGCGCCCTACAAGCATGGAGACACTACTTGTTAGGATCCCCCTTTCTGGTACAAGTGTGGACAGATTACAAAAACCTCACCTACTTCCGTCAACCCCAGAAGCTGAACCGACGTCAAGCTCAGTGGATGCTCGATCTTGCGGACTTCGACCTCCACATTGACCATGTCCCTGGAAAGGCACTTGTAGCACCAGATGCATTATCCCAACGACCAGATCTACTACCTCCTACTGATAATGATAACGACGACATCACTCTCCTCCCCACTCACTTGTTTATACGATCCATTGACACCACATCCATGACCAACTCCGTGCCTCCTCCTCATCCGACCCACTCATACTGGACATGCTACAGGCGATGGAAGGACTCCCCTCCAAATTCCGATCCTGACTCTCCGATTGGCAATTTACTGACGGTATATTGCTTATGTTCCTCCTGAAGGAACATTATGAAAAGATGTTATTGCCCAACATCATGACCATCCATCGGCAGGGCACCCAGGGAATCTCAAAACACGTCAATTAGTTACCAGAGAATACTGGTGGCCTGGTCTTGCCACCATGGTATGCAAATACGTGTCTGGATACGCCATATGTCAACAGAACAAGTCCAATACTCACCCCACCCAACCACCGCCAACTCCCATTTCCTCCTCCTCCTCTAGACCCTTCCAACAAATCTCATGTGATTTGATCACCAACCTCCCTATCTCTGCCGGCTTTGATTCTCTCTTGGTTGTGGTCGACCATGGACTTACTAAGGGGGTAATTCTATGCCCTACTAAGAAAACCATCACAGCAGAAGACGTTGCCCTTCTCTTTTACAAAAAAATATTCAAACGATTCGGACTTTACGACAAAATCATCTCTGATTGCAGTCCCCAATTCGCCTCTCAGTTTGCCAAAGAGCTAGGGTGACTTCTCAAATATGACATTTCCCTCTCCACTGCATACCATCCTCAAATGGATGGAGAAATGAAACAAGTCAACCAAGAAGTTGAGACCTACCTTCACATCTACTGTGGAAATCAACCTGCCACATGAAGCGAACACATCGACATGGCAGAATTCACACACAACCACCACCCTCATTCCATCACCTCACAATCTCCATTCTACTTGATGATGGGATATGAACCCCGCTGTATCCCCACCATCCTAGCTGACTCAAATGTACCAAAGGTGGAAGACCGGATCAAAGTCTTGTCCACAGCCAGGGACGAAGCCTTGGCAGCACATGCTTTGGCACAGCAGGTGATGAAATCACGAACCAAAGGGACCTTTAGTCCATTTAGGAAAGGAGACAAAGTTTGGCTTGAAGCACGAAACCTCCAAAGATCCATCCCCAATCCCAAGTTCACTCCAAAGCGAGAAGGCCCCTTTACCATCACCGATGTACTATCCCCCGTCACTTACAAGTTACGCCTTCCAAAAACCTGGAAAATCCACAACACATTCCACGCATCCCTCTTATCACCGTATCATGAGAACCACGTACACGGCCCAAACTTTCCCATGCCACCCCCTGACTTAATCTCCGGCGAGGAACAATACGAAGTTGAAGCAGTCCTGAGGCACAGAGGATCTCCAAGACGATGGGAATTCTTGATCAAATGGAAGGGCTATCCATCATCTGACAACTCATGAGAACCAGAACGTAACCTAGGAAATGCCAAGGACATTCTCAACGACTATAAATGGGTACATCCCAGTACGTTTCCTCCATCAGAGTTCACCTCCACTTGATTCCTCTCCATTGCACTTTGACTTTGCAAAAATGGTCTACACTCCCATCCCCGCCTCCTCTCCCAGAACCCCACAGGTACCCAACGCTGCTCACAAACAAGGACCTGACCTTGATGATCAAGACCTTCGAGTCGTTGTCATGTTCCTAGAAGACTCTCATCTCTCCTCCTGTATTAATGCTCTCATTGAAAAGAACTCTATCCTGGATGAACTCATTCGCACGTATTACCAAAACGCCCACCTTTCACTTATCACTCCCATCATAGAAAACATGGTTGAAGCCACAGCTGCGCTAGGGGGAATGCTTCGCGATATCTACGAGGAACAGCGAAAGGGAATCCTCGTAGCGCTACACAAGGCTGGTATCAACAACTTGATTGTCGCCACTAATTTCCATCACCTCCAACGACTCCACTTTCATATGCCTAATCAGTTCTCTGAATCTGAGCAGCTTGCTCACGTCCACCTTACCGCCCGTCCCTTCAGCCCTATTCCCCTCAACCACCCCATGAACGACCACGCCTGCATTGTCTGCCACCGGATCAAACACAGTTATCAGGGAAGATGTCCCTTCTCCAATTGTTCTTACTGCAACTACGTTAAGGACATCGTGTCCCAACGATACGACCCTGACCTGCCCTTTTGGGTACCGATCCCTATCATACCCAACCCAGACATACAGCTTCGTCATGTTTGAGTCAATTGGCGAGGATTGTTACCCAATCCCAGATCTATCTCTCCCTCTAATGCCTCCTCAGTTGACACTACCACCACTTTCATCGATACTCCAGCATCTTCCACCGTCGTTTCTCCACAGCCCCTCCCTGTTTGAGTTGCCGAACTAGAGATTGATCTCACTGATGTGGAGAGAGGGCCCACCTCAATTGATCACACTGACGATGACTTGGCTGATGATGATAATGCCAGAAGTGAAACAGGAGCATCAGTCCGTGACTGACCACAACCGGACCCACTTGATCTAAGGAAGTACGGAGACTTCTTGCGTACTAAGGGGGTAATGTTACGATTCATCTATGAGGACATGCGAGAGACATGGGTGGGCAGTCTATTCTTTTCTTTGTCATTCATTGTCATGCTGCTTTACTGGCGTTTCACCTGATTGAACTATTGTTTACTTGAACAGTTGTTTTGTTGACAGCCATCAAGGGCTGTATTTCCATTGTTCTCATTTTGATCTTCATTTCTTGATCTATTCTTGACGACCAATCACATAATTCCTGCTACATCACACCACTTCCCTTTTCTAGTGTTGCTGCGCATTCCACATAGTATATAAACTGTCATCTTGAATACTTGTATCCTAAGCTAGATCTTACCTTTACAAACAAACAATTCTCTTGACTCTGAACTCTTGGGCTACTAGCTTTGCCCATTGATTCTGCCTTGTTCCTACATCGCAGCGACTAAGTCTCAGGACTTCAATGGACTACGATCCAGCTACCAAAGGTCTACGTTAAGGCCCTACCTGGGACTAAGCGTAACACTCATCTAGTCCTGGAATGATGAAGTTTGATGTCTCATTGTGTGTGGATACCTAGATTATCCATGTAGATTTTGAGCCAACACTCAAAGATCATATCAGCAAAGATGTAGTTCATGAATGCCTGGAATGTGGAGGGGATGTTGTTGAACCCAAAGAACATGACAGTAGGTTCAAAGAGACCAAGGGGAGTGATGAATGCCACTTTCCATTGATCAGACTCTCATATTCAAATGTTATTGTATCCCCATCAAATGTCAAGTTTGGTGAATAGTGTCAAGTCTTTCATATTGTTGATGAGTTCTGAGATGAGTGGTAGGAGATAGGCATCATGAACGGTGTGAGAGTTGAGATATTGGTAGTCCTGACAAGGGTGTGGGGAGCCATCCTTCTTGGGTACAAAGAAGAATGGAGAGGCTTGGAGGGATTCAGATGGAATGATGTGACCAGTGGTGAGGTTTTCTTTGATGAACTTTCTATACGCTTCTCTTTTGGCAGGGTTCAAAGGATATACTTTTGCAATCTTGGGGACAAAGGATGGTTTAAGTTCGATGATATGATCATAGTCTTGATGTCGGGGAAGGATAATGAACGTGGCTTCGGCAAAGACATTGACAAAGTCCTTGCACCACATGGGAATCTTAGTTTCAGTGGGAGCATTTTCTTGGGCAAGCTGGGTGAACAGAGAGATCTTTTGAAGAGTTTCTGGGGAGTCTATGAAAAGTTTCATGTTGGCCTAGTCTACATTGGGGTTCCATTTGCGAAGCCAGGGAATTCCAAGAATAATCTGTTGCTTGCCTAGAGAAGTGACCATGAATTCAACTTTCTAGGAGAACAATGGGAATGAGACATGTGTGGAGAGCTTCCATTTGATGGTACCCCTCTTGTTCTTGGTACGATTGACGTTGTATGTGATGACTGGTTTACAGAGAACTCAGCATCCGAGCTGGAGTTTAGAGACGAGAGAAATGTTGATGAAGTTTCCTAAGATGCCACTATCAAGCAAGGCAGTGGTGTTGATGGTTTGCTTGGGTACTTGTAGTGAAACAGGGAAACAGAATGCATTTTCATTTGACATAGCTACAAGTACATGTAGGGAAGAAGACATCAGGGTAGCTTCTCTTAAAGAAAATCCTTCATATCGAGGAGGGAGATCTTGGCAGGTTCTTCATAGTTAGCCTGCAGAGTCTGATGAATTTCTTTGTCCTTCCATTCCTTGGTATGAAGTTGGTTGACATAGGCATCAAGCAGATTGATGGGTGGTTGTGGAGCTGGGGCTTCCCTCAGAACAACTTTTTTCTTGGATGGTTGAACAGGGGTGGAGCGGATGTGCTGAGGGGGTGTTTTTGAACGTCTTGCAGTTCTGGGAGTTGTGTCCGATCTTTTGGCATCTAAAGCATCACTCTTCTTTGAAGCACTTAGAGCATTCTTCTGTGGTTAACTTGGAAACCAGAATAGAGTCTACGTCCATTGTGTTTGGGTCTCTAATGCAAGGGGTGGGACAAGGGACAAAGTGAGGAGTGGGATGGATGGGAACAGGGCCAACTTGGGGTGCACCTTTTCTAATGGCAACCATTCAAGCTTTCTGGGTATGGAACTGCATGAACTTGTCAATCCACATATTCAGTTCTGCAGGGAGTTTGCTCATAGAAAGGACCATATTGGTGATCTTCTGGTCACAGCCCATAGCGAAGTATTCTATGAGCAACTGTTGGTCCATGATTTCAGACTTAGTGGTGCTTCCTAGGAAGTTTGAGATGTACTTTTGGAATCCATCATTGATGAAATTATTGGGTTCCCTGAAAGTGGTCTGGTGCAAGTATGGGAGTTGGAAACGAGTGGTGGCTTGGATGTCAAAAGGGAAGAACATCTTCTTAAAGTTTTCAACCAACTTGTTGAAGATCTTGTCCTTGTCTTCAAGGAGTGGGTCTGCTAACCTGTCATACCAGGTCTCTGTGAAGGCAGCAGCTCTTTTGGTGGATAGCATTCATTTTGCTGAGGCAGGTAAAAACTTTAGTCAAGTCCTTGGCATATATTTTCTTGTTAATAATGAAGTAGGCTTTCATGGCCTTGATCCATCTGACGTCATCAACCGGTTTCCCAGAGAAGTCAGCTAGCAAAGCAGCTTGTAGTTCAGTGGGTTTCTCAGAAGACATGGGTGGTGGTGATGGGGAAAATAGGCTTTGTGTTTCGGAGGCAGGGATGGTGATAGTAATCTGGGTGGTGCAGGTATGGTCAAGGCAAATGGGTCAGGAGGTGCTTCAATTGCAGGAAGCGTTCAAGGGGCAGGCAAGGCTAGGGGGCTTGAGAGTAGGGCAGGGAAGTATGATGAACCAAGGACTCAGCAAGGGGAAGGCTGTTGGACAGGTCTTTCTTTATCTTCATCATCAGGGACTTGAAAGGCACAACGAAGGGCATGTTCTCTGTGTGAAATGTTTGCTAATGTGGTGTCCTACTCCTGAATAGGAGGGACAAAGGAGATACTTGATTTTTTGTTACATAAAGTGTACAAGGCAAGGACAAAGTTGAATGTTACTCGTTTGACGGAGGACGCTCACGAAGAGGTATGACAACGTCGTCAAGGAGAACTCAGAAGGACTAGATGATGATGCAAGATGTACACTTGTATTGTGCTAGTCAAGTATGAAGTACATGACTACTAGGGAGACTATAGAGGTGTCAGTACAAGACACTACTAAGACATAAGCATGCATGCACATAGAGAGAGACTGAGGATAAAGCTAAGACTAGAGAAGGGAATAAAGGTATTCGAGTGATCTAGGAAGAAGGAAAAGGATCACGAGAAAAGGGTGTGAGATTATCTAGCAAAAGAGCTAGTTAGAGAATGCAATAAGATGACCAAAGAAGTGACATACATAAGTGCTTCAATGTGGAGATAAAAGGGATTGGAGAAAAAAGAGGTAACAAGAGAAAATTGTAACAGTAGTATAGCTTATCTTAAGGTGCTCAGTACTTAAGACTGCCTTTTGATAATCGACCTTGTGACTCAAGGAGATCAAGAATCAATACTGATCTTTCCATGACCTAACTTCAATTGGTGATCTAAATGGTCTCTTTATAATCTTGTTAGCCTGAGATTCCTTCAGCTGCTGTTCCATTCAGCAATACCAAGGAAGAATATGGTCATCAATGTTATTATCAATGATAATGTTTTTTGGAATGCCAGCAAAGACTGGGATGGAGATGACTTCCTCATTCCATTGAAGATGTTCTTGTCACAAAGGAGCATACCTGTGAATAGTGTGACTTCAGAGATTTCTGCTTGCCCATGACACTCTCCAGAATCATGAAAAATATCCAAGGAAAACAAGGTATCATGGTTATTTGATCAACAATGATACTCGGTTGGCAGAGAGTACAGATTATATTCCCAGTTGACATTCCCAGGAATAACAATTCAGAATCCTCATTTTGGACCTGGTAAAAGTATCTACATATTAGTTGCATTACTTTGCAATTAGAGTAAGATATATACAGGCACCATGCAAAGAGCGTGAACCATCCTCCAATAATCTACCTGGTCACTGAGAAAAACTAGGAATTTTGTTTTACTCTTGAAATCCATGTTTGAGAAGACCAGGCTACCTTGCAAGCCCAGAGGGAATGATATGGCATTAGCATGGTTGGTGAAATTAAAGAACAATTTGTTTCAGTGATGGAAGAATGGTAGGGAGATGGCTTCAGTGTCATGAACCTCAGGAGCTCTTCTTTTTTGTCTCGTAATTGATACACGAAGTGTACCAAGGCGAGGACAAAGGTTGAACGTGACTCGTTTGACGAAGGACACTCATGAAGAGGTACGACAACGTTGTCAAGGAGTTCTCAAGAGTTCGCAAGGTGTGACATGAGATGTACACTTGTATTGTGTAGATCAAGTATGAGTACATTGGGTGTCTATTCTACGTATTTATATGAACGAGACGCACAGCAATAGAAGGTCAAAGAACATGATGGAAGGTTGGAACACTAAGCCGGTGCGAGAGAACCGGACTGCAGAGAGAGGCTGTCCGAAACAAGAACAGGAAGTATAGCAAGGTGAAACAGGGATGAAGGCGAAACAGGAACCCAAAGGCAAGGACCTGTGTGAAGAGATACCTTACTGGTTATACAACAAGAAAGAGGTACGATCAAGAATGATGAGGGAATGCTCATCGCGTTTGGCAAGAACCATAGGAAGGACGAAGAACGAGATATGGTGAGTGAGAAGAAGAATATGGCGATAGAGCGAAAGAATTGTAACAGTAATGGTCATTTCATAGGTGATGTTCACCATATTGATCCCTTTGCTGACAGGGTCACAGATGTTGCTGAAGATGCTCGTTGGACTGCATGATCAAGTGATGATCAGCGACTGGTTGGAAGTGATGGCCTGGATGTTGCTCACCAAGTGCTACGCAAGGGAGATGGTGATGATAGAGGATGATTGGATGAAGGTAAACAACTGATTGGAGGTGATGACCTAGATGCCACTCATCAAATACACCTAATCAAGGGAACTGGTAGTGATAAAGGACTACTAGGTACTCCCTGAATGGCCAGCTCTGAGTGAAAATCTGATTCAGGACTCTTTGAACACCATGTGGTATCACTGTGAGGTAAGTTACTATGTGATGAATGTGGGTCTGGAGGAGATATCCTTTCAAATTCAGGACTAGATGACTGTGAGGATGGGGAATGAGTCAGCATTCTCTAGGAGGACTGTTGTTGCTGAGCCTGGAATTTAAACACTATGGTGACATTTTTGTCCTCTTGTTGCCTCTTTATATGCTGCAAGATACTTATGAGGGTAGACTGGCAAAGATAAGAGGGATCTACAAGGACGGTTCCCTCCAGCAGATAATTTGCCATTTTATCAATGAAGGTATCAGGATCTCCATTCAAGTGACTCCACAGAATCTTTGCTTTTCCATAACCAGTGCTATTCTGGTAGCACTTTCATTTCTCCAAGTTTGGCTTTCAAAAAGTCAACATCAGGAAGAGATGGCTTGCCATCTTTGCTGACATCAATAGACAGTGGGGTCTTTTTTGCCACTATGACCAATTCTGTGATGGGTTATAATGTCAGCTTAGTATCAAACATTTTATTACTATCACTCACTGTTGTAAACTCCAGTAACATACTGGTTCCAATGGTCATCAATTACCTGGTGCTCCTTGGTGTAGAGCTTTGTGAAAGATTCACAACCTCCATACTTGTCATTATGGTCAACACTAGAGCCAGATTAATTGAGAAACAATGTGTTTCTAGTTGAAATTTCCTACCTAGACTGAAAGACCTTGCCATCCTCATCTTCATACCCAAATAACATGAACATCCTGATATTGAATCTTTTCCATAATGTACTGCTAAACTGTCAAAAGAACCAGCCCAGATATCACTTTCACTCACTGCCAGAAGAATCAGCTTGAGAATGGAGATCATGGCAAAATTGCTCACTTTTCTTGTATCTTTGCTGGGCAACCTTGTGAATTCCACTGCTCTGCAATCTTTTTGTACATATTCTGCTCATCATCACTTAGTTGGTTTGATAGTTCGGCCACCACCTTTTGATAATGTGGAATGTATTCCTTTGAACCAGATTGGCTATCGTACATAAGTCTAGCAGTGGCAGCTTTGATCTCTTCTGAGTTTTTCTCCACAAATACCAAATATCAGTTGATACCTTTAAAAAATTCCATCTCGCTCTTCACCTCTCAAGCATGGAAAGACATCCAGTGCCTGATTGACTACTCACTGTGTCAGCCTTGACAAAGAAATGTGAAGAAACATGATACCTACCATTCTAATTTGTTCAAGTGCTTCTATGTCCTTCTCCTCTGAGGAGACCTTCTGAACCAAGTATCAGATTAGTTTATCCTTGTCTGCAGACTTGGTTTTCCCAGTGATTTGTTGATACTCCTCAATGGCCTCAGTAAGGATTTCCAGTTGGGACTTAGAAAATGAAACTCTAGGCATGATATGGAAAATGAGAAGACTTTCTGGTATACAAGCAAGGATGCAGGATGAAGGATAGTTTGATACCATGTTCCTACCAAAGAAGATTCCTAGTAAGAATGGAGTAAAGTATAAAAAACGGCAGCATGATCCATAGTGTTACCGAATCAATAAGCAGAAACAGTTATAATTGCCAATAAGTTCCCAGGAATCAACAAGGTTTCTCAACCTTCCTCTTCACCATTGGGTACTCATGAGCTTCTGCTGCCAACAAGTCCAGACTAGGAAATCTGTCCATATCAACATATCTGAGAAGGACACAAGACATGGTTCTTGTACATTGATCAAGGTAGAGAAATCAATACCAAGGAGGAAAACATCTGCTGGCAGTATACCACAGCTACCGATTCCATCCACTTCCAATACTAGTTGGGTAGCTGATAATAAATTTCCTGACACTGAGATACATATTTATGCACCAGAGTCAAGAGCAAAAAACAAGGTATTTCATTTCTTCCAGTAAAATGCCTACACTAACACAATGAGATTAGGGACAAACAAAGTTCATGAAAGATTGACTTCAAGTTGCTGATGGCTATCTAGAGCTCCTTGTCTAGCATGAAGGCTACATTGGCAATCACCACTGTTACAATAGATGTGGCAGGGAAGGAAATTGCCTCAACTGTTTCAGCAAACCTTTGTCATGCACTGAATGCTGTTATATACTTCATTCTCACTTACCATTTCACTGTGTGGAGGCATGGTATGGATCCTACTTTGTACCTTCTTCACTGTACACCGTTGGTGTAATTCTGTACCTTGGGTACAGAGGAGAGCCTTGTCTCCACACTACTTTACACCGCACCAAAGAGGTCCATGAGGATTCTGATGAAGACATTGGTGATCTTGATTTTCCCAATGATATTGAAGTTGACTCCTTTGACAACATTTTATCTTTATTTGGCAAGGGCAACAACCTGTCAAAGAGTCAATTTGACTCCAATGGAAATCAACTATTCTGTTAAGAGCTGAGGATTGAGGAAGCAGACTAGCCACTTGTTGGGTCAACTCAAGGGGCTTCTGGGAGCTAGGACTCTGATGTCCACAGTGAGTAACCAAGGAGGGAACCACAGTGGACAACAGGGTGTATGTGTGCTTCAAGTAAAGAAGTGTAAACAAATCAGCCACAATGGCCTCTGCTACTGCAGAGAGCAAAGAACAAGTCAGAATGAAGCCAGGAAAGTTGGGTATAGGCATAATGAGGATGGTGAATCAAATGGTGATAACTAGGAAGCGAAATGAGAAGCAGTGAGCTGACAATGAACCAAAAGAGTGCAAAATCACCAAATCTAACATATTCACCATCATTGATCATTTTGGCATTCATTGGCTTGCAGTTCAACTTTGCCATTGTCCTGGGGCACAAACCATGGACTGTCAATTGTTACAAAACAGTTTATATCCTGCCACCCAGTATTCTCCAAGGATGGCCTTCACATTTTCTCTCTTAGATAACTTTCAATTGATGAATCTGGAGTGTAAAGTTACCACTAATTCATTTTTCTGTTACCTTCAATGTATCATAGACCCCATATTCCCTCATTCTCAGCCAGTGTGTCATGTCATTGCCAAATATTAGCTATTAACTTTATTATTCATTTGTTTGACCTAGGACCGTTATCACAAACTCTTGAGAGTATCTAGGCAATGGAGACATCTCAAAAATATGATCAAGTTCAGTTTTGCTCACAATCACCAAAGTGATATGCATTCAGGGGAATTCACATTGTTTTGTCTTGCTTTTCCTTAGCCTGGAGTAAATCTACCATTCAATTGAAAGATAGATGCTGATAATTGAAAATATTAGTAAAGCTATGTTGTTGATGCCAACTTTTCTGCTGAACACATCAAAGCCAGGGGAAATTGTGAGGATGTGCATTTCTCCACCAATGCTGGATATTTCACCAACTTAAAAGAATATGAAGAACATTTGTCTGGTGCATAGAACGTTCAATCAGTATGTGTAAAGACATTCTAGGTGGGATCAGGCATAACAACAAAACCTCATACATAAATCTACTTGTAATAAGCATTGGGCAGTAAAGGGCACTCATGGTACTCATCACTATCTAGATTCAACAGGCATTGGTGCCATTGTGTGTGCTTACCATGGTTGTTTTGTACCAAACACTGTTGTCAACTTTCAAAAAGGTGGTTGTCATAATATTGCATGTCAGTACAGCATTAACTTTTACCATTGTATTGCCAAAAGTCCAACACTGTTCATTTTGCCCAATTTGCATATTATCTGGGAAATTGGACTTTTTCACATTCATGCTTATTGAGACATATGTATGCACCCCACAATACTCACCAAATTACATTCCTGGATTTGTGCAGGTGGATGGCAAAATTCTGGAATCTTTATGGTCTTTATTAAATGAAGTGTCTGGAAGCAGACATTCCATGACTGTAGCACATCACTGTGAGGTTCTGGATGATCATATGCTGGACAACAACTGGAAAAAAATATTGAGGATGGATGTGTATTATCCTTCACTGTATGGTGTAGAATTGACCATAGAGAAGTAATGTCTTTGGGTTGAAAATATTGGAAGGCATTGCAAGGTTTGGCCTTAGCTACTGAAGTTTATAATTCATTGACTGAAATGGTGGAAGATAACATTATCAAGAAATGGTTGACATGGAAAGAAGATGCACAAGGTTGGCATTCCAAAGACATCTTGAGCATGGTCATATTTGATGTACAGATCAAGCAAGGTATTCACTTAACATATTTGCAAGTTGGGATGCTAAACATGTATTAGATCTGAGTAGAGCTGACATGCAACTATGCCTGACACAAGACAAAACAACATCAACTACTGAAAAGGGTCTTGCAGGTTGGTTAAGCCTTGGGTTGAGAGTAGTGGAAATACAGTAAGCCACTTGCCTGAGCTGTACATTCATGGAAAATAAATGAATAACAGGCTAAAGATTCAAGCTTTCAAGAAGAAAATTTTATCTTCAATGACCGTTCAAAAGCAGCTGGAGCTTGCTAGTTGATAACAGAGATTGGAAATGCAAATATGTAGAGAAACTAGATCAAGAAGCCTCTTTCTTTCTTGCACACAATTTGGAGGAAGACCCATGGTCTGATGAAGTTGATCCTGAAGACCGAGTGCTTCCCCTTCCATCCACATTTGGAGTTCAAATATGCAATGACCTTGGGATGGTACAATTTACAGAAAAAAAAAATTATTCATCAAGGACAGGCAAATAATGCACTTCAACAGCTTTGCATTGACCTAGGACATTTGTATTGAACTTACATATGAAGTTCTAGACACAGCCAATAGAAAAAAACCAGGGTATGGGACAATGTACATGCCATCGATGACACTATAAAGCTACACTCCTCCATTTACAGAAAATGCTGAATTGCAATGATCCCATTGGGGGTATCTGCTGATATACTGTACTCAAAACTTACAAACCATTGACTAATGTGGATCTCACCTCCAAGACAATTATTGTGGATCCATTGCTTGCAAGTCAACAGAACAAAAGTTTGCCCTGGTTTTGGACAATCCATAATCTGGAAGATGACTCTTTGAGTGATTGGATGTCCAAATGTAAGTCATTTCCAGATACAATGGTAAATCTAACCTCCTTCAAAGTCTTCAAGGTGCAATGGTTGAGAGCCAAAGCAATCAAAGGAAGCTGAAATGGGATGGACAATCAACTACTTCCACAGACAGAGTTCCATTTGGACAATGCAGTACAATGAAGTGGACAAAGACTGTGGTTGAGCTTGTATTGTGGCAAAAGAAGCTGCAATATGGAAAAAGTTGAAAGTAGATGCCAAAAGGATCACCCAAAGATTTAAGATTGCTCACAAAAACTCCAAGGGTGGCAATTAGTCAATTTACTTGACACTCTACCTCTTCCTCCTGCATACACACTTTGCCAAAAAGATAAATAATCTTATCATACTGGGACCAACCAACTTTGAAAATAACTTTACATGGAGCACTTTCATGATTGAAGTTCAGCTTTGCATGACTGCCTACGAGCTTAGTGAAACCTTCAAGCATTTCCTAGCTCATGACACACCAGAATGGAATATCTTTTGGTGGTGGGTAGATGAAATGATGGTATATAGTTGAAATCTTTAAATCTTCATTCACCTACAGTAAGTTGCTTTTTTCACCTTTTAGAAGGCCATTACGATGCTTGTTGGAACTGCCATCCTACAGGATATGCACCTGAAGATTCCAGACATCATTTTCTTCCTTTCTAGCAAGGGTAATCACATGTGCTATGCAGGCATTTTGGACAGAATTCCCCTATTGATTGCCAAAGATAAAGCAGTATCCTTGACAGCAATCGACATGGATTGTTGGTGGACCCATGCAGATACATTACTAGACAATTCTAAAGGCTCTTTGTGGACATATAGGGGCTCAGAACAGGCTGTCCAAGTGTTGGTACATATATTTTTTTCCAATTCACAAACTAAGACTAAGATGACATAGATCATGCAACATTTAGAGAGAGATATGTTGCTCCTACTCTCGACTCCACTATCACCCTTACAAGAAGATATCCAAGAGGCTTTGCAGTCTATTCAGCAAGCAAAAGACCTGGTGAAACAAGTGGTGCAGTTTGATGACCATGTGGTCATAAAGAACAGAGTCACTGAAATTGACACTAAGCTCCTCCATAGACATGCTGCACCACAGAATGTAATCCAACAGATTCAGGTAGAACTTATCACTCTTGCCAAGCCTCAAGCTGTGAACTATCCCTTGTCAGGGCTATTGGAGTATGAGGAAGAAAGTCTGAAGATGCAAGGTATTGAGTAATTTGTGTTACTTGAAGGATTGTATTCATGTATGGAATGGAAAACCCCCAAAAAATACCCAACTTTTTTTGCTGAGTACGCATGATTTTTGTGACCATGCACAATTTCACAGTGTGCTGACATCAACCTGCACCCAACCCATATGACCTACGGGTCATACAATGCATGAATACCCTTGATGGGCATATGAATATACCTGTCATGGGTTAACCCATGGGTGAGGTCTTCTATTTCTTATATTCAGTGTAGAACACATTCATGTACACTAAGATACAAGTAATCTGCATTAGGGAAATGGCACCACCATTGTCACTGTGTGGTGGCAAGCTGTTGTGCTGTTTTCCTGTTGTGGTGGCAATGATAGGTGCAAGCCCCCCTTTGCCTCATTATTGTTGTCATGGGCACACTCTTGCACCCCCCCTGACCCTTACCCTTGTTCTTGCTGTCACAATAGGTGCACCTCTGCACAGCCTTGCCATGTTATTTGTGTTGCAATTGTGGGAGTGCCTTTGCAGCCCCTTTCTCTCGCCAATGAGTCACCATCATCATCTTCTGGTGGTATGGTTGTTATGCACCCTCATCTAGTTGTCATCATCTGGCTGCTGCATCACTATTCCTTTATTGTAGGTGCATGGTTTTGCTTCCTTGTCCCCTTACTACTAATACCATTACACCCCACACCCGGTTGCATTGTCTTGGTGAGGGTGAGGGTAGTGCACTTGTGTCTCCTTATCCTCCTTGTCCTCCTTGTCATGGTAGTGATGGATGCACCAGGTGATGGGCAACTCTACAATGCAAGCCATTGTGCTGCCTTGGCTGGCATGCCCCTTCACCCATCCTGTTGCTGTCTCACTACTGATGTCATTGCATGGTGATGGTATCCATTGTGCAGCCCTTGTCTTCCTCATCATGGTTTGGCAATGGTGGGAAAGCCATTGGGCAGCCTTGGGCCGTCTTATTGTTGTTGGTGTGCCCCCTTCACCTGTCTCATTATTGTCTTGTGATGGTGGTACCATGGTAGTATGCCATTGCACCACCTTGTCATCACTGGCATGCCACCTTCACCCATCTTATCATCATCACATAGTGGTGGTGGGCAAACCCTTATTGTCACTGTCATAGCCTGCTAGCAGTGGATGCCCTTCTTTGTCGTCAACATGACCTTCTTCCCTTCCTCCTGCCTCCCATGTTGCTATCATTGCAGTGCGTTAGTATCCTTGCCTTGTTCTTCATGTCATTGTTGCATGATAGGGGCATATTGCATACCTTGCTCCCCTTGTTGTTGCACAAGGATAGTAGTAGATAGCCCATTGTGCAGCCCTTGTCACATGACAGTGGTGGTGGACAGGCTGTTGTGCCCTTTCCCTATCATCATCCTGCCAGTAGGCTCATTTGCCCTCTTCACCCCTTGTTGTTGTTACTGCTATGATGGTGGATGTGTGATTGTGTATCCTTGTCCTTGTCTTCATCACAATGGTTGGAGGTGTACCATTGTATCCCTGCCCATGTTGTTGTGGTTAGCATGCTGGTGTACCTCATTGACACCTCCCTCACTATATACTTGCCATCTTTACTGCTTCTCCATGTTACTTACTGATTATTTAAGGACCTATCTATATGCTGCCTGTGTTCATGCCTTGGAATGGGTGATATGGAGTATCATTGGTAAGCAATGGAGATGAACTCTCTGCTTCATCTCACATTGGGCATACTGCATTGCCATGTTGTGCCAATTGCTGTATATTACATTTTTCGTTTTGTAGGTATATGTACAGTATGAAATCTCCTTACTACCCTTTCAAATCATGCAATTTTAGTGAAATCACACCATAGATTCCTTACATAAAGTTAGGGTAAAATGGAATGATGAATAACTGCTTTTTTCCCCTGTTTCCATTGTCAATGGCTACCAACATTTTGAAGGTGATCCTGTAACAAAAGTTGTATATTTATGCTGCAAGAGTTAAAGCTACTCTCAAGTTGGAGGTTGGAGCAGATCACTATTCTAGTTGGAGGGGTGATTTGAAAACTGAACTAGCATGTATATTTTCATCTTTCCAGGGATTTATTTGACCTTGCACAGCTGAAATTATTAAAGGTAGCAGAAAATGTGAAGAACCATAGTGGGGAAATCCCAGAGGTCATAATCTGGGTTTCCCACCTTGTTTAGACAGGTAAAAGTGTCAAAGCCATTTGAGAACTTGGTCTCACTGAGAATCCAACCCTCCCTTCAAATGAATGGTCAGTCTATTTGACTTTGCAAGAGATACCCCCATTGAATGAAATCAGCAAAGACGACAAATGATGGCTAAAGTATACACCATCAGTGAAGAACGATGATGAACCAGAACTTGAAGGTCAGTAGTTTTATTTCTTAAGGGGAATGATCAGATACTATATGTTATGCTTGGTCTGGGTAGGAATGAGCGTAGCCTCGACGGAAGCAAGGTCGCAAGGAGTCGACGCATGGAGGCTCAACGGTGACAAGGTACTGGCACATGGAGGCCCAGATGACTAGTCCCAAGGCGCAACCGAGGGAAGTCCAAAGACAAGGTACCGAAGCACAAAAGCTCGGTCAAGGACAAGGGATGAAGGGCTGGTACCTTTGGACAGTGAGCAAGGAGGGAACCCGAGTGTATTGGTGGTACAATCAAGGAGGTCTAAGCTAAGGTACAACAGCAGGCGAGTATGGTATATATACCCTATGATGACTAAGCCGTGGAAGGTCGTAGAATGTCAGAGAACGATGACAAAGCAAGAAAGTAAGCATGAATGAGTAAGCAGGGCCGATGGCATCAGCAAGGCTATGTGGAGGAGTAAGCATGATGATAAAGGAAGTGGAAGGTCGTAGAATAACGTGGAAGGGAATGAGTCATCATGGTGACGAGAGACGTGTCCGTGCACGAACGAGGCAAAGATCAAGGCAAAGAACAAGGGAAAAGAGAGAAAACGTAACACTATACATATTGTAGATACCAGAATTTAATCCAGTAGGTCTCTAATCCATGTTGTTGTGACAAATCAATTACTCTACAGGTTTTCAAGTTCTGTCAGCAATGTAGCAAGAAGTGTAAAGTCATGAAAAACAAGAAAGGTCTCATTTTGGGTTGTGGTGCATGTAAACAAAGGTGAGGACGATGTACTGCTTTGGTTAACATGCCGGATATTTGATGAGAAATGTCCATCATTCGTTTGGCAGGAACATGGGATCATCTGGCAGTAAAGTGACAGGTACATTTCATGTCTCCAGTGAAAGTTCCCAATGATGCCAATAAAGAAGAGTGCCAAGATATTACTCAGACTACTGATAAAGACAAAATTGAGAGAGGCAGAGGCAGAGGCAAAGGGTTGAGGAAAGGGTTGAGGAAAGGTGCCCACATCATGTGTGGAGGGTCCTAAAGTTGGTGACAGTGACACAGTGTATGATACCCTGGCCCCAAGCAAGAAAATTGGGTTTGTAAAAGTCAATTCTTGTCAAGGCAATGAAGGAAACGGTAATCATGATTTTTTCATTTTAATGAAAGCTTAGCAATTTGTCTAGTTACAATTGTGATTGATACTTCAAAGGAACACCATTTTGCTAAGTTGGAGAAACTCTGTACTGAAGTTCAAGCTCTGAAAAGTGATAAGATAGAAAAGAATTTGATAACCTCAATACTCTGATCTCACTTATCCAACAAGACCAGGCAAGTAGCAAGACACACCCAGTGGCTTGCAGGATACATTTATCGGCCTTTGTGCTTTAGTGGAGAAGACACTGTTTGGTGTTTGAGAACAAAAAAAAAGACCTTTCAAGGTGGTTTAAAGAACTTCAAACTTCACTATACATAGGAGGAGGAGAAAGAACAGGCAGAATTTTCCACTTACATGGGACAGTAGGCAAAAGATAGATCATATAGTCCCTTCAGTTATATATCCACTTTTTATTATATAACTCGAGTATGGAGGTGGACCAAATCTGAGCCTAAATGTATATAGATATGAAAACAAAAGGCCCTTGCAAGTCATTTCTTATGAGTGGAAAAGCAAGATATGATCATGTGAATACATTAATATCTCGCTGATCCTGGGAATTTGTAACCGATCTGTTAATGTGTCCAGGCCTTATGAACATGTCAAGGTTCAACTTTGGCAACTGTGTTGCACTGTATGATTGCCGAATGTCACGAGATGTTTAAAAGTAGTGTCTCCTTTAATTATGTCCACTATGTACACAAGTGGTCTACTATAAATGTCTAAGTGATTCATGGAGAGCAATATGCATAGGGATTGAGTGAAAAGGAAGCTGTGTTAAGAGCTGAGGATTGAGGAAGCAGACTAGCCACTTGTTGGGTTGACTCATGGGGCTTCTGGGAGCTAGGACTCTGATGTCTACAGTGAGTAACCAAGGTATATTGATAGAGAAATACAGAGGTACAGACCTGATGTCCATAGTGAGTAACCAAGGAGGGAACCACAGTGGACAACAGGGTGTATGTGCGCTTCAAGTAAAGAAGTGTAAACAAATCAGCCACAATGGCCTCTGCTACTGCAGAGAGCAAAGAACAAGTCAGAATGAAGCCGGGAAAGTTGGGTATAGGCATAATGAGGATGGTGAATCAAATGGTGACAACTAGGAAGCGAAATGAGAAGCAGTGAGCTAACAATGAACCAAAAGAGTACAAAATCACCAAATCTAACAAGCTGAACATTGAGTCTTAGCCCCAGGATTTTTGCATTGCTGAAAACAGCTTCAGCACTTAACAAACAGTGTGTGGCTTCCTTTCTTCATATTCCAATGGGGCTAGTAGGCCTGGTATTGTAAACAACATATTTCACTTATTCTCATCATAGAGCTTGGGAATAAGGGTACATACCAATTGTGAATGATTACTTCTGGGAGTTATTCAATCAAAATCAGCAAAGTAGTGGAAGACAAATCAATTGCATTCTTGCCGACCAGTCTTTGGAAATCACAAGTGCCATTCTCTCAACAACTTCAAGTACATATTTAGCAATACAATGTCTCTTTTTTTGGCATTTTACATCTTATGTGGAGCTTCTTCCTGGATAAACACCATTTAAAAGTCTCTGATGTATTGGTGAACAAAAGCTTTATACAAAGTTTGGTCCACTTAACTCATGTGGAGGAGGTAAAGCTTGGGGTTGTATTGTTCCTGTCCCACTTCCATGGTGAGTCCCCATGACAACACCAGCCTTTGAGATGAGTTGCATTTGTCTATCCTCAATAGGAACCACAGCTGCATGAATGCCATTGAACTGCTTTCTCAACTTCTTGTTATCATTCAATTCTTCAGAAACCATTGTTTGCATGCTAGACATCATGTAAAGAAGTTCCCTTGGTGTTTTCTGGCCCTTTGTGTCCTCAAGGGCTTTGAACCTTGCTCCTAGCACAGTTTCCATTGCCTCACAATCCATGTTGATTTTTGTGATCACATCTTCAACTTTCTTGATTTGTTTGTTGAATTCACTATTGGCGTCTTTCCTACTGCCATCTTTCTCCAACATTGATTTCTTGTAGTGGTCATGTCAATGCATTTATTGAATTTGTCCAAAAATAGCATGAGCACCCACCTTCTCATCAATTCTTGAAGGAGTTGTAGGTGACACACACAGGATCTAAAAAGGACAAAAATGATATATGTGTGAACATGGCAAGAACCACACCTATATGGGTACTTAGAGATTATGTATCATGTTTAGACTGTATCATGCTCATATTGCAATCATGCTCTCCCAAATATTCCTTTGGCTTATGTTTCGTTTTTGAAACATTGCAAGACTGTTTAATATCAGTGAACTCCATGGTGAAACATTTAATCACTTGCCAACTTCTGCCATTTCAAGTTTTTCTCCGTAATATATTCTTCAGTGACATTTAAATTGGGCAATATGGGGCGTTTGATTCTGCTTGACCATGGACTGCGATTTGGTGACATTTTTGCATCTGAAGAATTAGTGCCTGCAGTGATAGTTGTATCAATGATGTTGAACAATGTCCACCAATGAATGAAGTCTCCAAGTAAAACATTAGAAGGAATCAAAGACTCATTAATGAGCTGCTTGTTCCTATTGCATCGTGATAGGAATAAGTCAACAACCAACAAACAACACAATTGCCAACTCAAAACCTGGCCATTCATACTAACCAATATTGAGTTGGCTTTAAAACTAGAACCACTCTCGTGTCTATGAGGATGAATTTAATGGTGGTATGTATGAAGTCCCTGTGACTTATTTCAGTGAGTGAGTCAATACCATACCTCACCAGGTACCCTTGGCAACTTGGCAAAGTCCCTGTTCCTCCAGTTACCAGGAAGGATTTGTTCAATGGTCATGAGAAGAGTTCTATGCCATGGATTGCTTTTTTTGATGCCCAAGTCCCACATTCTTACAATTTGATACTGAAAACCTCCATTTCATAGTGTATGCTCTTCAGAGGTAACCAAATCTGTCTCATATCATCACAGCTCCAATCCTATACCATCCCTAAAAGCTCACTGTCTGGCTGTTGGTTCCTTGACTTATTGTTTTCTTATTTCCAAATTCATGCTGATTTTTAATGTCATCTGGGATAACAGTTATTTCAATAGCCATGTTGCATCATTGCTGACAGCATTGTTGAGCAGGGGAAAATCTGCTGATACTTTGAGTAGGCTCAACTTAATAATGCTATGCAAGTTCTAGGTTAGATCTGGAAGGATTTTACTTGTTCCAGTTCTACCTCACTCATAAAAATAAGATATGTAACGTGTAACAATGGTAAGTATATTGAAGGTAGTTAGTTGCAATGACCACACAAATGTCAGTGTAAAGCATGGTATTTGGATTCTGCAATCATTGCTCCCTCAACTCTTTTTGGATAGGCAATGGCACAGGTGTATCCCCAGGTATGTGTTAACACCTGCATTGACACCCAGCAATATACCTGCACCTGTGATAAAGGACCAGGTATATCTTCAAGTACTGCAAGTAAACACCTGCACTAACACCCACTCCCTAGGCATCCAGGAGTATCTGCTGGACACAGCAGATGACCACAGTGTGATAAATGTGCCAATACATCTATCATATTGTTGCTGTTGCATCACCCAGTTATTATGCACAGACCATGACACAGCCCCCTCATCGTCCCCATGGCTGTCATGGTACACATATCAATGTGCCACCACCATTGTCAGGGTGCTGGCAGTGGGGACACAATTGCATCACTTTTTGCTACCTTTGTCATCACCATAGCAGTTGAGTATCACATACCATTGCAACTCTCTCCATCTTCATTGGTATTGTCACATAAGCAAGGCACATACTATTACACCCACTCACTGTATAACCGGAATGCTTGAGATGATAGATATGCTGCTGCGCCATTCTCACAGTCTTTGTTATGTGTGTGGTGAGGGCACTGTTTCATGATTGTCATCATAGTACACATATTGTGGTGCCTCCTTGTCATTCTTATTGAAATTGCATTACCATCGCTTCCCTTGTCACCATGATGGTCCAGTATACATCTGCAAATCCCAAAGTTGCTGTGTAGGACTATACAGCATTTTACAGTATGTAACAGCTGTTATAGTATTATAGACAGGTCCCCCTTTGTACAATGCTATCATAGTGCTGTACAGGGTGTGGGTGGCTATACAGGGTGTGAATGCTGGAGCCACTGGATGACTATAGTCCACTGTATGAGTCTATACAATACCTGTAGTCTCATAGTGTTTTTTTTTTCCTCTTCCTCTCAGGTTTAGAATAGTCAAATAAATATATTATTATCTGGTTTACATGTACTATGTACTGCCCATTGTCACCAACTCACAGTCACAGTCACAATCACAATCACAATTACAGTCACCATCCCTTCATCACCAATGTTGTAATGGTGGGTGCACCATTGTGCATCTATGTCCTCATCCTTGTTGTGTGGGTAATGGGTATTGCATGCCCTTGGTCATGTTGCTGGGTGGTGTGTATGCTGTGCTCCTGTGCATTGTCCTGGTGGATGGATGCGCCATGCATGGTTGTGCCACTTTCCACTGGTGCTGTGCATGGTTGCACCACACCTGCCTTCCTTGGCATCTGGTGGGTGGTGCACATGGTGTACATGCTGTTATACCTCCACATGTCATCCTGGTGAGTGGGGGCACACCATTGCACAGCCACACCCTCCTTGATGTCCTGCCAGTGATGGATGCACCATGTGTGGTTGTGCCACTTCCTGCTATCATGGTGGTAGTGCATGTGCCATTGTGCCTCTGTGCATTATCCTGGTGGATGGTGGGTGCACTGTCACACTACCTTGCCCTCCTTGACATCCTGTAGGTAGTGGATGCACTGTTGTGGTGGTGGTGCACCATGTGTGGTTATGCCTCTCCCTGCTGTTGTAGTGGTGGTGCATGTGCCATTTCACCCCTACACATTGTCCTGGTGAGTGATGGGTATGCTGTCACACTACCCCATCCCCTCCTCAATGACCTGTGGGTGGTAAGTGCACCATGCATGGTTGTACCCCCCACATGTCATCCTAGTGGATATGCTGTGCATGGTTGTGCACCTCTGCACTATTGTAGTGGTAGTATACCTCCCACATGTTATCCTGGTGGGTGGTGAGTGTACCATGCACAGTTGTACCTCTCCCCACTGTCATAGTGGTGGTGTGTGTACCATTGCACCCCTACACATTGTCCTGGTGAGTAGGTGTGCTGTTGCGCTACCTTATTCCCTTCTCAACATCCTGTGGGTGGTGGGTGCACCATGTGTGGTTGCACTCCCTACATGTTGTCCTGGTGGGTATGCCATGCATGGTTGTGTGCCTCCCTGCCATCAAGGTGGTGATGGCAGTGGTGTGTGTTGTCGTCCTATGGGTGGATGCACCATGCACAGTTGCACCCCCACACATTGTCCTGGTGGGTGGTGAGTGCACCATTGCACTGCACTGCACTCTCATGATGGCGGTGGTGGTGCCGTGTGCCATTGTGCCTCCCACATATCATCCTGGCAGGTGGTAGGTGTACTGTTGCACTACCCTGTCCTCCTCGTCATCCTGTGGGTGGGGGTGCCATACACTATTGCGCCTCATGTGTTGTGGTGGGTGCACCATGTGCAGTTGCACCACCTGTGCATCATCTTGATGGGTGGTGAGTGCACCATTGCACTATCCTACCCTCCTCATCATCCTTTGGGTGGTGGTGGTGCCATGTATAGTTGTGCACCTCCTTGCTATCATGGTGGTGGTGGTGGTGATGGATGGTGGGTGCACTGTGTACGGTTGCACCACCTATGTGTTGTCTTGGTGGGTGGTAGGTGTGGTGCTGTGCACAGTTGCCCACCTGTGCATGGTGGTATGTGTGCTGTGTGTGGTTGTACCTCTTTGCCATCATGGAGGTGGTGGTGGTGGTGTTGTGCACCATTGTGATGGTGGGGTCATGCTAGGCAGTCATGTGCCATTACACCACCTAAGTTGTGTGTTGTGGTGGTGGTTGTGTAAGCATGGGGTACATGGTGAGTAGTGGACAGGAGGTGGCATACAGTTAGTAAACAAGGAGATGAGAGAAGTTAAACATACCTGTGACATGGTCATGTGACCTTGCACTGTTAAAAATTGCTAAGTCTAGGTTGATTAGCATAAGAGGTTAGGACTTACCATAGTTAATTTTGCTAGTTCAACCTGTAGTGCTGTAGACCACTATTAGGCACTGCCAAACCTGGGCACTATGACCATGTGACCAGCTGTGAGTTGCCAAGTCACTGTCATCACACTGTTATCACATTGTAGTTATGTCATGTTATTGCCTGTGTTACTGTACTGCTGTAATACCTTATGTAAATTACTATTCCCATGGTCCCAAAAACAGTGTTTTGCAGATATGCACTATTGTACTATCCTTACTATGGGCATGATTGTGGTGGTAAGTATGCATCATGCTACCATTGCCACTGTTGTCATGTGGTGTGCTTGTTCAGTCATGCCGGTGGTCATGTGTTGCGCCACAATGGGCTGTTGGCTACCCACACCCTCATCATCATTGTAGGGCAGGTGTAGTTTACGCACCATTGCTACTTCCTTCCCCATGTTGTCCTGGTGCAGTGACAGGTGCGCTGTTGCATGGAATGTCATTGTCATTTGAGTGGTGTTGTCGGTGCCGTTGTCATGGGCCAGCCACTTCACCATTGTTGGAATGCTGGTAGTAGGCATACCATTGCATTGACCTCATACCCAAAGGAAACCCACACCCAGGTGATAAACTTCACTTCATCTTACATTGCACATGTTGTATCAATAGCTGCACACATTTTTTATTCTGTGACCTTGTTTCTTGGCATGACAAAAAAAATGCAGAAAGAGTTTTACGTTTTGGAGTATAGCAACAAAAGCATGACTGAATGTTTTTTCATCTATAAGGATCTCTTTGAGTGTGTTCATGATGATAAGCCATTCACTTCCAACCCCTTAGTACCTTGAACACATATTGACCACTTCATTGATGATCAAGTGGCTCCCTGTTTCGCCAATGCACACATGCCAAGCTACACAATCAGTTTTTGATTATTATGTGAAGTACACTGTTAGGCATGCTTACATTCTTTTCTGTTCTCACCAAATTCAGTTCTCCATATGTTCATGCCACACTCCATTGCTATATCATTAACTTTGTAACAAGTTATAAAGAAATTCAGTGAAGTATTCCATAGCAAAAACTTGTTAGTCCTACCTCCATTTCTGTAGATATTGGAAAACAATATGGCAATGACAACCATGTTACACTATGGTCAAGAAATATTTAGTAATTCTCTTAAACACAAAAAACTTTGTTTTAGAAACAATGAGGCTGAAATAGAAACATCTTGACTCTCAAATGCTCAGGTACCAACAAGGCCAGGATAAGCGAACACATTAACAGGTGATGAATACTTGGGTTTTGACTGCTGACTCCTAGTAAGACAATTTCCAAATAAAAGTTCAGTCTACAATGGTTAAAGATACATTATGAAATCACTAATTAAATCTACTCATGTCCACAGTCCATGTTGGCAAAAGAGCAGATTTGTTGGCCATTTTATATGGAATGTGGAACAACCACACCTCAAAGAAGCCAGTATATGTAATCAAATATCCTTAATTTTGGCAGGTAGCTTCTATGGGACACTGATCACTTCCTGGCAGACTATCCTCTGATCATGTGAACATTATTTTCTATGTCAACATCCTGCAATTTCAAGCCCTCCAGGATGTCCTGGATCCTTGTTTGTGAGTGAGAAGAAATAGCACAAAGGATTGTCGATTATTAGCTAATGTTCAGAATACAATTTGGAGGATAGTAGATGGAATATTGGAATGGTCTCCCCCTTTTGAAAACATTCATTGAATCATCTGCGAAAAAAAGGAAAATCACTGCCTTGGACAGCAATGACCATTTCCAACATGTAGCAACTTGAATGGTTTGAAGAGATGAAGACAAAGTGACAAGCTGGAATCTATGCTGGTCATCTGTTTTCTTTGGGATTGTATCCATACAGGTAAGCTGACATATGTGTTCATTCAAAAGATGTTCTTTCTCATCTGGTAAGGCATCACTAGAACATGCAATTGAATGACTGTCCATAATGTAGAATGATCTGATTCCCAAAGAGGCATCAATATCTCCAATCAACAATGTATGAATATGTGCATACCGTTATGTGCAGTACCACAAAAGATTGTAGCATGGAATGTAGGATATCAAATACAAGAACATTTTTTCCTGCAGAAAGAGATGAAAGACTAGTAGGTAGTCCTGGATCTGTGTTGAGTCACAATGCAATGTGCTTGCATGACTGCCTAATCAGGTAGGTCATGGCTCAGACACTTGCCTCTATCATACACTCATGCTCCTTGGGTTGCAGCATCTATGCACAGGTATGTAGCTCTTGTTTTGAGTCTTATAATGACTTCTATAGATGATATATATGGTGTTTGGAGAGTCTGAAATGGTCTAGCATGGCCATTCAGCTTGGTAAGTCGATCTTTGCCTAACTAACACTCTAGGATGCAACTTTAGTCATCCATGTTGACACAGTGGATTTGCCTGTGTGTGGGATCATTGAGAGTGGTTATAGAACACTGTGGGTGGCCCAGGTACATTTGTCTGCATTAGCTTGTCATGATTGCACTGACTTGGCTTGTTTACAGCTAGTGTCTGCATTTCAACTCATTGTAAGTTGAGACATGCATCGTTCACTTCACCATCTATTCAGGGTTCATTCCCAGCTGTTTCATCACTGTCGCAATCATTTCAGTGTGCATTCTTCACATCTTATTCCATGTCACTTGCCCTTTTCCTTCCCTGGTTGCTAATCTTGACTTTGCACAATCATTTCGACTTCATGCATGCTGGTGCAGGTTTTGGGACATATTAGGATGCTGTAGATGCCATTGGTGTTGGCTGGTACATCTATTGTGTACTTTGGGTTATGTGGGCTAAATTTCCCTTCTAGGTCACCTTCTAGCTCTATATAGTGACACTGCATGTTCATTTCACCATTGTGCATGCTGTCTGCATGATGAGCATGTTCCTGGTGTCCAGGTAAGTCATTTGGGCTGATAGTTTTGTGGTCCAAGCAATTTTCTGGTGAGTTCTCCTTATCCACTTGTTTGTTTACCTGTTCTAATGCATCTGATAGCTTCATTGACCTGTTATCAGGATTATTGGCACTCTCTAATGCTCTCAATGCCTGCGCTTCAACTCCCAGCTCAATCCCTTCATCTGGGTCTATCCCAAGTAAGTCTTTGTTGGCCTTCTGTTCCAGTTGTTGCCACTAGTGTACTGGCTCATCACCATTTTATGTTGATTTCAAGGATTTTTATTGTTGTCTGCCACTACCACTTCATCCATTTCAGATCCAGAGCCATTGAGCTTACATTTTGCAGATCTTGTGTACTCTCCCTTGAGCTTGAGGCTTTGGGGGTTCTCCATTCACATTATGGGTGTATCAGGTAGCTTGGGAGGTATGAGTGGGGTACTAGATATGTTGCCATCACCTGTTGTAACTGTGGTAGTGCACATGCTGTTGTGCTGCCCCTCACGTTGTTGTGGTGGTGTGTACCTTTATGCCATCCTCACTCTTGTCATGGTGGTTGGTTGCAGGTACACCATTGCAGGTGTTGTTATGTATGTATATATTGGATACATCTATTGGACTGTTGACTACAATACAGCATTACAGAAAATAATGTTCATGTAATCAGAGGATAGTCTGCCAGGGAGTGATCAGTGTCCCATAGAAGCTACCTGCCAAAATTAGAGATATTTTGATTACATGTATTGGCTTCTTTGAGGTGCAGTTGTCCCACATTCCATAATTTTAAGAGAGGGTTGGTGGGGTGCTGAAGCTTCCAGATTTGGGGTTAAAAAAGTTCTAGGCTTTAGAGTTTGTCCAGATTGCATGGTAGTGACTTCAGCTGGAACAAGCTCCATAGCTATGTACTTCTTTATTTAGTTAGTTACATGATATAGCACAGGGATCCACTGGCTAGACTGGGGCTGAGAATTCCTCTGCCCTGCCTTCCCCCCCCTTTGCTTCCCTTGCTGCTCCTTTCCCATGGCTCGTATAGGAAGCCATTCATCTTTAACTTCAGGAAGATCAACTCAATCCTACCACTCTATCATTGGTGTTGTCGATCCCATAGCCTAGCAACCTGGTGGCAAGAGAAAAGCTACATCAGGTTGTCGTTCTACCCCTTGAACTACATGGACCACCAAGGAAACCAATGAGCTTGTCAATCTCCTTGTACTCCATCATGGGAAAGCAGGTGATAACAGATTCAAAGATGATACACTCAACAAGACTGTGGCTGAGCTGAATGGAAAGTTTCCCAATCAAAAGGTTCTCAAGATGATGGAATCCTGTTTTTCAAAGTGGAAAAATATATGTATATAAACTTCTCAGATGACACTTGACATTTGCTGACAATATGGATTTAACTGAAGCTCAAGGCAGAATATTTTGTGATTGCACACATGAAGGGCCCTGTGTCTGGTTTTGCCTACTCTGATGATAGAGGTGCTATTGTCGATCAAGCGACCAAGCAAGTATGGGCTTTGTATTGCAAGGTGAAATGCACATAGGCACAATGCTACTTATTTCTGATGTTTTTCCAGTCACATCTGAATGTGGCAAAGTACAAGAATAATCCATGGCCATACTGGAAGGACTTATCTCTCCTTGTCTCTTCATCTTTGACAAAGCAGTCACATATTTACAACTCCAAATGTAAGCATCATCAGAAGAATGCCAGTGGTCCACCAGTAGCTGGTCCATCAGATACTCATGCCAATGATGTGATGGAAGTTGATCCTCCTGCCACATATCCTCTGCCACCACTGGTATGGTGATACACGAAGTGTACCAGAGCAAGGACGAAGGTTGAACATTCACTCATTTGATGGAGGATGCTCACAAAGAGGTACAACAATGTCGTCAAAGAGTTCTCAAGGTGTTCACAAGGTTTGACACAAGATGTATACTTGTATTGTGTAGATCTAGTATGAGTACATCAAGTGTCAACTCTACATATTTATGGGATCGAGGTGTGCAGCATTAGAAGTTCATGGAACATAATAGAAGGTTGGAACACTAAGCTGGTGCGAAAGAACTGGGCTGCTGAGAAAGGCTATCCGAAATGAGAACAAGAAGTATAGCGAAGTGAAACAGGTACAGGGACAAAATAGGAGCTCAAAGGCGAGAACCTGTGTGAAGTTACACATCATTAGTTATACAGCAAGAGAGAGGTGTGATCTAGGATGATGAGGGAATGCTCATCACACTCCACAAGAATCATAGGAAGAACGAAGAAAGAAATACAACAAGAAAAAAGTAGGACATGACGAAAGAGAGAAAGAATTGTAACATTACCCCCTTTGTAGAGTTGCAACCCAGGCTCAACTTTCCATCCCCCTACTAGGAGCTCCTCAAGCGTTCTCGCTGGGCATGGGATAATCAGGTCCATGGAGATGCAGACATTGTGGCTCAATGTGTCCAAATTGATTACAATGGAAGCAGACTTCTCGAGAGCATTGAGTGGATCCATGTTCCCATCGTTGACACGTAGTACATTGTAAGGTGAGGCAAAGACATTGGGGATAACCAGGAGTGACAATGTGACAGTGGGGACATCAGTACAAAGGGCATTGATTGTGATAGTGACCAGCACAGTTGCATCGGAAGCAGCAAGTGAAGTGAGACACGGGAGGTTGGACATACGGGTTGTGGAGATGACATGTTGGTGTGGAGAGGATGAATAGGCCACCAACGGGGGGATCGAGCAAGAATGGGATTATATCGTCTTCTACAACAAGCAGTTGGATGACTGGAGTGGGAGTAGGAGTGGGGGAATCTTCTTTGACAGGGGAGGAAAGGTGTAGTGCAAGGGACAACAGAGGAGGAGAAGGCAAAGGAGTTTCTCAAGGAGAAAGGCTAATACTAGTTAAATAAGCTGCGTGCTCATTAGGATACATAGAGAGGAAGATAGGACAAAACACTGGGTACATAACAGAGATGGGAAGCTGTGCAACAAAGCTGTGGAAATTGGCAGTGTGGAGAAGTTGTAAGACCCGACCCATGAGACCGTTCTGGGTTTCTCAAATGGGTAAGCCATAAGCTTCGGGTAGGTCGTTAGGTGCTGCATGGAAGTAAAACACTTGGGCAGTGTGAACCTCGTGATATAGCGTAACCAGTCCCTTGATGATTGGGTCGTCTGCATACAGAGGCATTCGTTCAAGTAACAACACCAGGAAAGGCTTGCAGAGAATGCTAGCAAATAGTGGCTTTCAAATACGAGGTGGTAGGAGGTACGATTGAATGGGGAAGACATGAAGCAAAGCCATTGGGTCATTGATGTCAGGGAATGAGGGTGGTGAACTAGGTGGGAGTGAGATGGGTGGAGATTGGATATCAGAAGTCATAGGGACAGTTGTGCCTTCAGGGTTAGTGAGGAATGTGCTGAGGTCAGCATTAAAAACCAAAGTAAGAAGAATATGAGCGTGATGGTGAGGAATGAGATCAGGGAAATCCAAAATGCTTTGAGATAAGAACAACAAAATTTACGCATGTGGGGAGAAGCCTCATGAAGAGATCACAACGTCCCAAACAAACCGAGTTTTATCATAGTCGATGGAGTCTCTTATAGTCCTTCAATATGTCCTGAGAATGGGTCAAATTGGTCTCAGGTTTCCATGTGTTTTCTGCGGATGAGTAACCTTTCCAGGCGGTTAGGTACTGGTATCGGCCAAGGGAACCCTTGTAAGAGAGTATCACCTCTACTTCATATTCTTCCTCATCATCAATCATGTCAGGAGGAGGCTGTGGGAATGATGGGCCATGTACGTTGGTTTGTTTGAAGGGGGAGAGCAGTGTGGCATGAAACATATTGTGGATCTTCCAGGTATTGGGAAGTTTTAGTGGGTATATGAGCAGTGACATGACGCGAGTAATTTCAAAGGGGCCGTGTTGTTTAGGGGTGAGTTTTCAGGAGGGATATGGTATTCAAAGGTTGGTAGACTCTAGCCATACGTGATTGCCTACTTTCCAAGGAGAGAATTTCTGAGAGAACCGTTTGGTCATGAGAAGACGAGCAAAGTCATGTGCTGCAAGGGCTTCTTTTTGGGCTTCTTCTAAAGCCGAGAGTCAGGTTTCTAATACAGGGATGAAAGTCTTTCCTATTGGTGGGAAGTTCCTAGGCTCATATCTGAGCATCAGGGAGAAAGGTGAGACCTTAGTAGAGCTGTGGGGGGCAATGTTGTGATGGAATTCCACAGCAGTAATATGATCCAACCAGTGATGAGGGTTGTTACCACAAAAGATCCGTAGATAAGTTTCAAGTTTCTGGTTGGTGCACTCAGTTTGTCCATTAGTTTGGGGATAGTAAGCGGTGGAGAGTTGGAGGTCATATCATAGGAGGCATGCAAGTTCTCTGGCGAGCCCAGAGGCAAACGGGGGTCCATGGTCAGAGATGATGGAGTCATATACATAATCCAAAACATTTGAAAACATGGTCAAAGAAAAGTTTAGCTACTCCTGCCACATCGATGGTTTTAGTGCAAGGGCATAAAATTACCCCCTTTGTAAAGCCATGGTCTACCATGACCATAAGTGAGTCGAAGCCATTGGAGAGAGGGAGATCAGTGACGAGGTCAATGGACAGTTGTTGGAATGGGAGAGAGACAATAGATGGGATGGGCTGGAGTGGAGGGATAGTAGAATAGGTGTTGACCTTGTTTTGTTGGCATACAGCGCAACCTGCAAGCTTGTTAACAAGAGGGTTTACGAGGATCGTTGAGATAAGACAGGTTCTTGTGATCAGTGATGACAATGATGGCATGTTCCATTCCTAGTAAATATTGATGCTATTCCTGGAGGGTGAGAATGACAATGAGAAGTTCTTGATCATAGATATCATATTTTCATTCAGCAAGGGCGAAGGTCTTAGAGAAATAGGCACAGGGATGAAGATCTTCATTATTGTCTTCCTGTAAAAGAACAGCTCCTGTGGCAAGGAGAGAAGTATCGGTCATGACGAAGAAGAGGCATGAGACATCAGGGAGTGCGAGGACTGGGGCAGAGGCGAAAATTAGTTTGAGATGGGTAAAGACCTTATCCTGATGACAAGTCCATTCCCATTTCTGATCCTTTCATGTGAGGAGCACAAGGGGGGCAACAATGTCAGAGAAATTAGGGATGAACTTTTGATAAAAATTGGCAAATCCGATGAAACTTTGGATGTCTTTTACCAAAATCGGTTGTTTCCATTCATTGATCACAGAGAGTTTGGTGGGGTCCATCTCAACTCTTCCTTGTCTGATGATCATGCTGAGATACTCCATTCGAGAAGCATTGAAGGAGCATTTGGAAATTTTGATTGAAAGTTCATGCTCACGAAGTTGTTGGAGTACTTGTTTGGTCCTGGAATGATGAAGTTCAATATTGTGCTGTGTATGAATTCCTAGATCATCCATGTAGATCTTGAGCCAACACTCAGAGATCATGATTCATAAAGGCTTGGAACATGGAGGGAGCATTGTTGAAGCCGAAAAACATAACAGTTGGTTTGAAGAGGCCGAGGGGGTGATGAACGCTGCTTTCCATTGATCCAATTCTCTTATGCGAATGTTGTATCCCCATCAAATATTGAGTTTGGTAAACAACGTCGAGTCTTTCATGTTATTGATGAGTTCAGAGATGAGTGGCAAAGGATACATGTTTTGGACGGTATGGGAGTTGAGATATTGATAGTCCTAACAAGGGCATAATGAGCCATCCTTCTTAGGTATGAAGAAGAATGGGGAGGCTTGGGGGGATTTTGACAGAATTATGCGGCCAGTGGTGAGGTTTTCTTCAACAAACTTTTTACAAGCTTCTCTCTCAGTGGAATTCAAAGGGTATTACTTTGGCAATCTTTGGGACAAATGATGGTTTGAGTTCAATGGTATGGTCATAGTCTTGGTGTTTGGGGAGGATATTGAACGTGGCTTCAGCGAAGACAGTGGCGAAGTCCTTGCACCATATTGGGATAGTAGTTTTGGTGGGGATGTTCTCCTGGACTAGTTGGGTGGACAGGAAGATCTTTCGAAGAGTTTCTGGAGAGTCTATTGAGAGTTGCATCTTGGCCCAGTTAACATCTGGGTTCCATTTGCAAAGCCATGGCATTCCAAAGATGATCTGTGGTTTTCCTAACAAGGTGACCATGAATTCAACCTCTTGAGAGAATGAAGAGGAAGAGATGTGGGCAAAGAGTTTTCATTTGATGGTTCCTTTCTTGTTTCTGGTACCATCAACGTTGTATGTGATGACTGGATTGTGAAGTGCTTGGCATCCTAGCTGTAGTTTGGGTATGAGGAAGATATCAATGAAATTTCCAGAAGCTCCACTGTCAAGTAGGGCAGTGGTGTCAATAGTTTACTTGGGTACTTGTAGTGACATGGGGAAACAGAATGTGTTTTCATTGGGTAATGCTACAAGTACATGAGGGGAAGAGAACGTCGAGGCATCTTCCCTTAGAGAAAATCCTTTACATCAAGGAGGAAAATCTTGGTAGGTTTCTCATAGTTGGCCCTTAGTGTTTGATGGATTTCTTCATCTTTCCATCCCTTAGTTCTGAGTTGGTTGACGTAAACATCAAGTGGGTTTGTGGGTGGTGGGGTGGAAACTTCCTTTGGGATGGTTTGTTCCTTAGGTGGCAGGGTAGGGACGGAGCGAATGTTCTGAGGAGGAGAGGCTATGAACGTCTTGCAATTCTGGGCATTGTGCCTAGTCTTTCGGCATCTGAAGCAATGTCCTTCTTTGATGCATTTGGAACGTTCTTCAGGAGAGAGTTTGGAGACCTGGATGGAATCTATGTCCATTGCGTTTGGGTCTCTGATGTGAGGGACAGGCCAGGGGACAAAGCAAGGAGCGGGAGAGATAGGGGCAGGGTTGACTTGGGGAGCTCCCTTCCTGATAGCTGCCATACGAGCTTTCTGGATATGGAACTATGTGGATTTGTCAATTCATGCATTCAAGTCTGTGGGAAGTTCACTCATGGATAGGACCATGTCAGTGATTTTCTGGTCTCAGCCCATGGCAAAGTATCCAATGAGCGACTGTTGGTCAGTGATGCCAGACTTGGTGGCAGTTCCTAAGAAGTCTGAGATGTATTTCTGGAAACCATCATTGATGGAATTGTCAGGTTCCCTGAAGGCAGTTTGGTGAAGGTACAGGAGTTGAAGGTGGGCATGGCTTGGATGTCAAAGGGAAAGAACGTCTTCTCAAAGTTTTCGACAAGCTTGTCGAAAGTCTTGTCCTTGTCATCGTGGAATGGATTAGCTAACCTGTCATACCAGGTTTTGGTGAAGGCAGCTACCTTTTCTGTGGACAGCATCTTGCTAAGGCAGGTGAAGACCTTAGTTGAGTCTTCAGCATAGAGTTTTTTGTTGATGATGAAGTAGGCCTTCATGGCTTTGATCCATCTGACTGTGTCAACCAGTTTCCCAGAGAAGTCAGCTGGTAGAGCAGCTCAGAGTTCAGTGGGTTTTTTAGAAGACATGGGTGGCGGTAATGGTCCGAAGAGGCTAGGTGACTGAAAAGGCGGTGGGGGTGATGGTGGTCTTGGTGTGGTCAAGGTCAAAGGTGCTTCAATGGCGGGAAGCGCATGAGGGGCAGGCAAGGTCAGAGGACTTGAGGGTGGTGCTGGGGAATACGAGGATCCAAGGACTCGGCGAGAGGAAGGCTGTTGGATAGGTCTTTGTTCATTGTCATCTTCCGGGATTTGGTAAGCATGACAAAGGACACGGTCTCTATGGGAAATGTTTGCTAGTGAGATGTCCTACTCCTAGATAGGAGGAACAAGGGAGATACTAGATCTTTTGATACACGAAGTGTACCAGAGTGAGGATGAAGGTTGAATGTTCACTCGTTTGACAGAGGATGCTCACGAAGTGGTGTGACAACATCATCAAAGAGTTCTCAAGGTGTTTGCAAGGTTTGACACAAGATATACACTTGTATTGTGTAGATCTAGTATGAGTACATCGAGTGTCAACTCTACATATTTATGGGATTGAGGTGCGCAGCATTAGAAGTTCATGGAACATAATGGAAGGTTGGAACACTAAGCCAGTGCGAGAGAACCAGGCTGTGGAGAAAGGCTGTCCGAAATGAGAACAAGAAGTGTTACGTTTTCTCTCTTTTCTCCTTGTTCTTTGCCTTGATCTTTGCCTCATTCAAGCACAGACACATCTCTCGTCACTGTGATGACTCATTCCCTTCCATGTCATTCTACAACCTTCCACTTCCTTCATCATCACACTTACTCCTCCATATAGCCTCACCAATGCCATCGGCTCTGCTTACTCATTCTTGCTTACTTTCTTGCTTTGTCACTTATTCCTTGACTTTCCATAACCTTCCACAGCTTAGTCATCATAGGGTATATATACCACACTCGCCAGCCATTGTATCTTAGCTTAGACCTCCTTGATTGTACCCACAATACACTTGTGTTCCCTCCTTGCCCACTATCCAAAGGTACCAGCCCTTCATCCCTTGCCCTTGACCAAGTCTTCGTGCTTCAGTACCTTGTCCTTGGACTTCCCTCGGTTGCACCTTGGGACTAGTCAACTGGGCCTATGTGCGCCAGTACCTTGTCACCATCGGGCCTCTGTGTGTCAATCCCTTGAGACCTAGCTTCCATCAAGGCTATGCTCGTCCCTACCCAGGCCAAGTGTAACAAAAGGTCTAAGCTACTCTTTATGACTACCATCACATAGATCGTTACCACCATTCCCTCTTGTCCATCCACAGACCCCTGCTGGGGAATCCCCCACAGCATCCCTGCCGAGAGCTCAGACTCAGAACCCCAGGAGGAAGAAGACCTTTTCACTTCTGATCACTCAGACAACAAGATCCCTGTCCCTTCAATAGAGGATACCACAGTTACCCTCGCTGAATACTTCAATGAGGCCACCTACCTGCCTGTGTTCCCACTCCACCATCTCCCACTCCCCTTCCTCAGACTGGTAACATCTTCCAGTACCCTCCATGCACTCTGTCTCCCATCATGTCCTCCTCCTCGAAACCTACGGAACTCTGCCTTGCATCCCCCAAGGCCTTCGATGGAAGCTATGCAACCACCATTCAGTGGTTGCAAATGGTCCACTTCTATCTCCATGTCAATGAAAAGGTCTACGACACAGACTTCAAACAGATAGCCTTCACACTATCATACATGACTAAGGGCTCTGAACTTGCATGGGCCAACAACTTCAGACAGGAGGCACTCTCCCACACTATGCCAACCCTAGGAACTTTTGCAACTTTCATTGCAAAGTTCAACAAAGCCTTTGAACGCCAAGATGCCATTTGTAATGCCATTAGGTGGTTGAGCGAGACCCACATCAAGAAAAACAAGAAAGGTGATTGGACTCTCTCCCTTGATCACTACGTCCAGACCTTCCAGGCCAAAATGGGTCTAGCGGGTATCTCTGACAACAACGTCCTCATCAGATACTTTGCCGATGCCCTTCCTACACCCCTCACAGATAAAATCTTTGCCATGAAAACGGTCCTCAAAACCATCGATGCATGGGTTGACAAGACCCTCATCTTCCAAAAGAACTGGGAGCACGCTCACTCCATCACTGAGCACTGGAAAAAGTCACATACCCCATACCAAAACTTCTCTGGATCCTCCTTCACCCACACCACCAAGGACCCTGACACCATGGACATCAATGTCATCAAAGTCCCCAAGATGACCCCAAAAGAAAGAAAGCGCTGCGTCGCAAAGAATCTCTGTTTCCGATGCTGCAAGCCTGGGCACAGCTCGCAGAACTGCCCACACTTCTCCTTTTCCCCCACAGATAGGCTGAAGAAGACTTTGGTCAAGAAGGTCATAAAAGACGACCTACCCAAACTGGAAGAGATTGAGGATGATGATGAAGATGAACCACCCACCATAGCAGTGGTGAACTTCATTCCTCAGGATTTTTGAAAAGGAGAACTTAGTCTATGTGAGTACCTCCTTCCTCTACTCATACGTGCGCTCCTGTAGTTGTATCTAGCTCCCACAAATCTATGTCCATTGCACTACAACTTGTGGAGCCCTCGCACACCATGAAAGCCATAGACACCTGTGCCCTCGTTGACAGCAGAGCTGACATCTGCTGCATTGACCATGACTTTGTGAAGAAGCACAAACTTCCAACGAAGAAACTTGAAGTCCCTTTCCACATCCAGAATGTGGACCAAACTGTGAACCAAAACAGACAGGTTCATTTCACCTCGACCCTCTTCACCAACATAAAGGAAATCACATAGGAAGTCACATTCTATGTCATGTCCTGTGGCAATGAAAACGTCATCCTTGGCATGCCCTGGCTGAAGATGACAAACCCTGTCATCGATTGGGTTCAGCACACCCTTACTATCCCTGAATCTTGCGACCAGCACAAGGAGCTGTTCACTCAATTTTCCAAAGACACTAAGTGCCATGAAGCCTTCTATGCACACTTCAAACAGGCAACCCCACCACCGTGGCACCACCACATAGACATGGTCTATGACTCCCACCTCTATGATTTCCTTGAACACCGTACGCAGGAGCAATACGTACAACAAGCCCTCACCAACCGGACCTTGAACTGGATCATCCATGGCAAAGGCCACTATGTATTTCAAACCATCTGATCCTTGGATCTTAAAAATCACCATAGCCACAGAGCTTGCTGTAGCAGCTGAGCTTGCCAAGCCCAAGCCGGTCTTGCTGCCGGAATACACACAATTCTCCACTGTCTTTAACAAAGAGATGGCTGACCACTTGCCTCCATCATGTCCCTATGACCATGAGATCAACCTGGACAACTCCTTCGTACCTAAAGTTGGAAAGGTATACCCTCTCACTCCTGCCGAACAAGAGGCAACAGAAGCTTTCCTTGAAGAGAACCTCAAGGCTAGGAAGATTCACCCCTCGAACTCTCCCCAGGCCTCCTCCTTCTTCTTCATCAATAAGAAAGATGGGAAGCTTTGCCCCTGCCAAGACTACTGCTACCTGAACGAGCATACCATTTGGGATGCATACCTGCTTCCCCTTATCTTCGATCTCATTGACAAGCTTTGGACTGTGAAGCACTTCACCAAATTCGACGTATAATGGGGTTACAATAACACACACATTAAAGACGGTCATCAATGGAAGGCCACGTTCATCACCCATAAGGGGTTGTATGAACCAATGGTCATGTTCTTCGGCATGACAAACTCCCCTGCCACATTCCAGCATTTCATGAATGACTCATTCAGAGACATGATCACTGAGGGATGGCTCATCATCTACATGGACAACCTCCTCATCTTCTTCCCCGACGAAGCCATGTACACAGAACGTACCAAAAGGGTATTACAACACATGGAGGAACTTGACCTTCACCTGAAACTCAAGAAATGCACCTTTAACGCCTTGGAGGTGGAATACCTCGGAATGATTGTGAAACCCAGTCAACTCACCATGGACCCTGTCAAGCTTGACAGCATCACCTCCTGGCCTGTGCCCACCAAGGTCAAGGACATACGGTCCTTTCTTGGCTTTGCAAACTTCTACCACCGGTTCATTCCCGACTACACCACAGTCGCATGCCCTCTTCTCGACCTCACCAAAAAGAACCTCACGTTTAACTGGACCCCAGCCTGCCAGCAGACATTTGACTCGCTTAAGGCACTCTTCCTTGCTAAACCAGTACTGCAAATTCCAGATCCCTCTCACTCCTTTACTATTGCTACTGATGCCTCAAAGTTTGCTTCTGGTGCTATTCTTCTCCAAACCAACGTCAATGGGGACTGGCATCCCTGCTCCTACATGTCCACAAGCTTCTCCCCCACAAAACATAATTATGACATTTACGACTGCGAACTCCTTGCTATCATCCACGTCCTCAAGTCGTGGCGTCACTATCTCTACAGCTTCTCGTTTCCTATCCAGGTATTCACAGATCACAAGAACCTGATGTACTTCTGTGCCCCTCAGACCCTTAACCGCTGCCAGGCATGCTGGCTTCTTGATCTGTTGGACTTTGATCTGAAAATGATCCACATCCCTGGAAAACTCCTCGCTGGTCCTGATATGCTCTCACATCGTCTGGACCTTCTCCCTTCTAATGATGCCACTGACAATGAGGGCACCACATTGCTCCCCCATTCCTTGTTCATCCGCCTCATTGATGCCTTGTTGCGTCATCTCATTGCCACACACTCCGCTGATGATCCGTTGGTCGTGACTCACCTCCATGCTCTTGAAAAACCTTTGCCCGCCATGCTTCATTCCCATCTCTCTGACTGGACTTACTCTGACGGTGTCCTTACGTACAAAGGCCACATCTACGTCCCCATGGACAAAGCTCTTCGCCACTCCATCATGGAGCGTTGTCACAATCATGAAACTGCTAGTCATCCTGGTTACTTGAAAACTTGATAGCTGGTTGCTCAGGAATACTGGTGGCCAGGCCTTGCCCAATTTGTCCAGAAATACGTCTTCAGCTGCTCCATTTGCCAACAGAATAAGGCAAACACTCACCCCACTGTGCCCCTGCTCACCTCCATCTGCTCCCACACTTCCTGCCCTTTCCAGCAGATCTCTTGCGATCTGATCACTGATCTCCCTGCCTCAGATGGCTTTGATTCTCTCCTGGTCGTGGTAGACCATGGGCTTACTAAGAGGGTAATTCTTTGCCCCACCAAGAAAACTTGCACCGCGGAAGGGGTGGCAACACTCTTTTTCCACAAAGTCTTCCTCTGTTTTGGTCTCTATGACAAAGTGATCTCTGATTGAGGACCTTAGTTCACCTCTGCTTTCGCAAAAGAGCTTGGAAAGGCTCTTAAACTACGACCTGTCCTTGTCCACTGCCTATCACCCATAGTCTGACAGAGAAACAGAGCGAGTCAACCAGGAGATCAAAATGTATCTTTGGATCTTCTGCAGCTCCAACCTGGCCTCATGGTTGGCTAAAATATCCCACACAGAATTTGTGCACAACCACCACCCCCACTCTGTCACTGGCAAGTCACCGTTCTTCCTCATGATGGGCTACAAACCCCATGCCCTTCCCACAGTTATCTCCGACTCCCACATTCCCACAGTAGAAACATGCCTCCAAGAGCTGTCCGCAGCACGTGATGAAGCTCTCGCTGCCCACAAACTTGCCTGCCAGGTCATGGCTTCCCATAACCACCAAGGCTTCACTCCTTTCACCAAAGGAGACAAGGTTTGGCTGGAAGCACGAAACCTGAAACGTCACATTGTTAACCACAAGTTTGCCCCCAAAAGGAAAGGACCTTTCACTGTGAAGGTGTTATCTCCCATCACGTATCAACTGCGTCTCCCCAAAACATGGAAGATCCATCCAGTCTTTCATGCCTTCCTCCTAACTTCCTATCTTGAGAACTCTGTCCATGGCCCGAATTATCTGGCGCCACCCCCCGATCTTATTGATGGTGAAGAAGAGTATGAGATCGAAAAGATCTTGCACCACAGAGGAGCTCTGACGGCCCGTTCCTTCCTGATCTGATGGAAGGGATATACTGCGGAAGAAGACTCCTGGGTCCCTAAGTGGGACATGAAACATTCAAAGTCTGCCCTGGAAGCTTATAAGAAGCTTCACCCCTCCGTCTTCACCCCTCAGTCTCCTGCTCCCAAACCACGACAATAATGACTACCCCCACTTACCCCATGCTCATCCGCTTTGAGGATGAAGAGAGTTCTCCTTCCCCACCAGATACCTACTCAAACCTCTATGCATCATTGTTCACCAACGCCAATCCACCCTCATCGTCCCTCACCACAGCCACTGTGGTTAACAACCTCTCCAGTCCTCCTTTGTCTCATCCTACTCCTTGTCCCCTGTCCCCAGAGCACATGTCCTCATTAGAGGACCTCTCAACTATTGAATCTGTAGATACCCCTGTCTACGCAAGCCACCTCCGGGATGGCACTCCAAATGTTGATTACATTCACAATGTAAACTACCACCTTTCCAATCCATGTCTACGACTCATCCTTGGCAACCACCTTGACTTTGGTTCCCCTCTGCACGCCCTGCAACACCTCCACTTGTACCTCACCACCATGGACCAAACCATCAGGGAACTTGACGCTATCCCTGCCACCAGATACATCATTGAAGCCTGCTGCAACGCCCTCGGGGCATTCCATATCCTTGCCCACCAGTTCACCTTCGGTGAATTCCTTGGCGATATCGACCAATATAACCGAGAGCTCGTCCATGCTCTCGCTCCATTGGCTCCCTCCACATCCTTGTCTCCCCTTTTCCCTGATGAACTAGAAGTCCTTGAGCACACAGACTGTTACTGGACTGGCAACAACAGAGAGTCCCCTCTCCCTCCTAGTCACCCACGCTACCATGAAGCATGCTTCACTTGTTGTCACCTGTTCCACTTGCAGAAAGATTGCCAACTATACCAATGCCCCAAGTGCCACAGGTTCCATCCCAGTCACACTGTCTCCTGCTGCCCCATCTGCCTCGTTTGTCTTAGAGGCCACCATATCCAGGAACGATGCCCCCAGCTCTTTCCTGCCCTGGCCATCTCTCCCCCATCCTCCAGTTCCTCATCTCATTCTAGCTGCCCCAAGACCGCCACTAGAAGCCGCAGAGGCACTACATCTCACCGAGCTCATGCAGTCCCACTTGCTCACCCTCACATTAGAACTGGATCAGGAAATTATCATCACTCTTGTTACTCCTGGTCTCCCTCCCTGGGTGACACCTCCCTTGATACTGCAGCATACGAAAACATTGATGGATCTCCTGTCTTCAGCACTATGGACTTTTGAATGGTTCTTTGTCATGGACTCAGAGGTAGAAAGGGGGTAATGTTACATTTTCTCTCTTTTCTCCTTGTTCTTTGTCTTGATCTTTGCCTCGTTCGTGCACGGACACATCTCTCATCACCATGATGACTCATTCCCTTCCATGTTGTTCTACGACCTTCCACTTCCTTCGTCATCATGCTTACTCCTTCACATAGCCTCACCAATGCCATCGGCTCCACTTACTCATTCTTGCTTACTTTCTTGCTTTGTCACTTATTCCTTGACTTTCCATGACCTTCCATGGCTTAGTTATCATAGGATATATATATCACACTTGCCAGCCGTTGTACCTTAGCTTAGACCTCCTCAATTGTACCCACAATACACTCAGGTTCTCTCCTTGTCCACTGTCCAAAGGTACCAGCCCTTCACCCCTTGCCCTTGACCAAGCCTTTGTGCTTCGGTACCTTGTCCTTGGACTTTCCTCGGTTGCGCCTTGGAACTAGTCAACTGGGCCTATGTGCACCAGTACCTTGTCACTGTCGAGCCTCAGTGCATCGACCCCTTAAGACCTAGCTTCCATCAAGGCTACGCTTGTCCCTACCCGGGCCAAGTGTAACAGGAAGAGTGGAGGACCAGGAGGTCAAGTAAAGACCATATGAGATGAGTTAATATTGACAACAAAGCCAGAATGGCAAGTCAAGTAAAGGACAGAAAGGAGATTGTTTTGGAGGTCATGAACATACAAGACTTGAGTAAACTCAACAGCTCTAGCACTCTTTCTCTCTATTACTGGATGGAACACTACAGACCCAACACCAGATGAATAAACTACAGTGTTGTCAGCCAATTTGACAGGCATGTGCTTAGGGGTATAATTGCATAGCCAATGGCGATGGGATGTCATATGAGAAGTGACACCCAAGTCTGCATTCCAAACAGAATCAGCATTGAGCTGAGGGGATGAAAGGAGGGCACTAGAACGAAGACTTGCATTTCCTGCATGCTCGACTATGTTCTGGGCATTCTGGAAGGTAGAGTTGGTAGTGGCAGGAGCAGGAAGAGAAGCTGGAGTGGAAGTGGAAGTGGAGGAATGAGAGACATTAGGGGTCACTTTGGCACTGTTGGCCTGGCTCTCCTTCTTTCCCTTGCATTTGGAGGCCTTGTAGTTATCTTTGGCTCATTGTAGAGCGAAGTACTTGCAGATACAATGGCCAGTCTTGTCACAGAATGTGCAAGGTGCAGTGAGGTCGCAATGGCAGGTGCCAGCAGCAAGGACAGCATTAGGAGAGAAAGAGTGTGGTCCAGAACCATCAGGGCGAGGACGACGATTAATTTCCTCAGTGTGGAACGCAGCCTTCACTTTGTCCTTGTTCAAATCTGTAAAAAGCACAAGAGAGGAGGTGAAATGGGAGTAATCAGGTCCAAGGGCATGAATCATGGCCATACAGGTCAATTCAGCATTGAGTTTGACAATATCAAAGCCAGATGAACACAACTCCTGGATCTTTGCTATCCACTGCTCAACTTGAGCAATAAGGGCAGTAAAGAACTCCTCAGGACGTTTCCTGATGCCAAAGAACTCATCATAGGCCACAAAGCGAGTGCCAGCTTTCTGTTGGACAAAGAGTGCCTTGAGAGCGGACCAGGCCTTGACTGAATCATCCTGATGCTTCCTGATGTGGACCCTCTGCTCAGGAATGATATTGAGCATGAGCTCACCAGCAGCCTTGTCCTGCTTGACATCCCAAGTATCTTGCTTTGTTCCAGTGGCAGTAGGATGAGTTTTCTTGCCATCTACCAGTCTCCAGAGACCTTTTGAATAAAAAAGGGCCTTCATCTCATCGCTCCAGGTGGTATAGTTGGTTCCATTAAGGGGCTGAATACGATGAGAATGGGGTGTGGTCTCAGAGGACATGTTTAGGGGCTTTGCTTGAGATGCTTATAACTGGAGTTTAGGAGCTCTTCTTGATAGGAGACTGATGGGTAATAGGGGACTGAGATGAATAATAGGAGGTAGGAGAAGACCAAGGGATGTTGCGCTGTAGAGGGCAAAAGGCAGCAATGGGCAATGAATAGAATAGTCCAGAGACACTTTGGACAGCAGAGGATGTGATGGTATAAGTAGAAGATGAGAAACCCAAGAGGTATTAAGCAATGATAGGTTCAAAGTGGACTGAAGTGCACTTCTAGAGGAGACCCAGAAGCTTTCCAATGATGATAGTGACTCTCTGCCTTGATGAATCAAGTGATAAGAAGACCCAGGGATAGATTTGAGGATGGAGAATTGATTGGTGAAGGAATTAAGGCGTAGATGTAAGCCGATGTTTATAGATATGGGCTAGAGCTTAGGGCTCATAACCTGTTGAGAGCTGAGGATTGAGGAAGTGGACTAGCCACTTGTTGGGTTGACTCAATGGGCTTCTGGGAGATGATGTCCACAGTGAGTAACCAAGGTATATTGATAGAGAAATACAGAGGTACAAACCTGATGTCCACAGTAAGTAACCAAGGAGAGAACCACAGTGGACAACAGGCTCTATGTGCACTTCAAGTAAAGAAGTGTAAACAAATCAGCCACAATGGTCTCTGCTACTGCAGAGAGTGAAGAACAAGTCAGAATGAACCCAGAAAAGTGGGGTATGGGCATATTGAGAATGGTGAATTAAATGGTGACAACTAGGAAGCAAAATGAGAAGCAGTGAGCTGTCAATGAACCAAAAGAGTGCGAAATCACCAAATCTAACACTATGGGTCTTTTTTCAATTGCTGAACTATACTCCTCAGTATCCCATGAGAAAGTGACTATGGGAATGAGGTCAGGATTCTATTAGGGTTCTGAACCATGCTCACTCTTGTTGTTGTAGGCAATAGCTAGTACATGAGACATATGCTCAATTTCTTCATTCCATGATACATCAATTTTCAATCCCTGCTGTTCATAGTGATGTTTGAAAGTTGCATACATAGAACATGATTGAGCTAGAACAAGTTACCTTGCTTGGCAAGGTTTTTGTCACCTTACCCTTGTAATTTGTGAGAAAGTGTAACCTCTGTCTTACCAGGTTTGCCATTTGTGCACTTAGTCAGATATTTGCCATTCCTGACACTAGAAGTTTGGTGATGAGCCAACTGTACTTGCTGACAACTAATTGCCTGCTAATCTTAACTTTGGGACCCAGCTACAACAGATACCATATTTGAAGACATTCAATTTCAATTACATTACATTACAATTGCAAGCCTCTTAATAGGCATCTCTTCACAGCTTCCAGTTGTTCTTGGACTTCCCACAGCTTGATCTTGCACAACTTTGATTTGACATACTTGCTCACCAACATCCTCTTTTTCGTCAAGAGCACCACTAAGTGTTCTTTATCTTTTGCTTGCTCGCGTCACCATTCACAGACCCTTTTATATACCTGAGACTCTATTTGCAAGTAATTATATCAAGATTTCATTGTATCTCCAATTGTCCACAAGGTGTCAATTGGAGTACAATCACCTGGTAATGGTGATGATAAGACATGAGTTGAGTGGCAAATGTATTTCACACCTTGAACCAAAGTTTCCTTTGTGGGTATTAGATCATGTTTGGCGACATCCACCAACGATGTGATTGCTCTTGCACTATGTCAATAGAGACAACGTGTAGGGCAGAGGTGTGTTGAAACCTAACTTGAGGTGCTGGGGTGCAGAACCTTTGGGAGTAGTGATGGGGGATTGTGACCGATGGTGAGAAGCTGTGTTCAGACAAGAATTCAGAAGAAGTTGAAGTGTCTCATCTTGTGAAGATGTAATTGGAGTAGACAAATGAGAAATGGGGTTGGAATTTAACTCAAGTGAATGTTGTAGAGCTATATTGTATGTAGCTGCAGATGGCAAATGACAGGATGGAGGCATATTGAGGAAGGAACAAAGAAGTTTCTGAAGCACAATGTCTTGGAAAGATGTCAGTAGAGAGGATGAACTGTGACAAGGAAGTGTGTTAGCCAGTGAACCACAGCACAGAAGCATGTTGAGGTGAGAGCCAAGGAGTTGCTGAAGGATGGCATCTTGGAAAGAAGTCAATGGGGAGGGTAAACAGTGATTGTGGAGTGGGTCAGGGTTTGACTGGAAGGTGTGCTCCAGTGCCAGATCTTGTGGAACACTGGTTATAGAGAGCAAATAATGGTGTGGAGGCATGTTGAGATGAGAACCAAGGAGTGTCTGAAGTACGCCATCTTGGGAAAAGGTTAATAGGGAAGGTGAATGGTGATGGGAGAGAGGGTTGGAGTTTGACTGAAAGACAAGCTACAGTACCAGATTGTGTGGAACACTGGTGGAAGAGGGTGAACAATAGTGAGGACATGTGTTCAGATGGAAACCAAGGAGTTGCTGAAGCATGGCATCTTGGAAGGTCATAACTGGTAATGAGGGATGGATAGTACAGTGTGTTTAGACACAAAGCAGGGAATTCCGTGAGGTACCACACCTTGGGACAGGATCACAGCAGATGAAAGCTGCCTCTCATTGGCAGGCAATTGAAAATCAATGTCTACATCCATTGTGTTGCTAGACTCAAGACTGGGCATGGTGTTGGTTTGTTGGCAAATGGCAATCAATGTGTGCCAATATTTGGCATGCATAACCCTGCCAGCATCAGTTTCCTTTATGAGAGAGTCTTGATCTTGGCATTGCTACACTACATAAAGAGTTATTTTTGGCAAACTCTTGGCTACAGTGCTGATATTATAAGTGAGCTATGAATACCAGAAAGAATGGTTATAAACTCTCTTCTTGAAGTTGGGCAACATGGTGATTGAGCATGGGTACTATCATGTTTAGAAATATGGTACACATTGACACATCTCAGATGTCCTGTACAGAGGCTATTCCAGACATTCATTCAAATACCAAGCCCTCTAAAACCTTCAGAAGTGGTGCATCTTCTCTATTTAAGTTGTTATGCCATCTATCAATCTATGAAAGAGTATAGTACACCAAATCAAATCAAATCTTGTACCTATAGAAGTGGTGGTAGGTGAACAAATATGAAAAGCAGAGGAAAGAGATGCATGTGATGGGATGAATGGACAACATGAACGAGTTGATAATTTGCACACTGTGGTCTTGTCCTCCACATCATTGTATGTAATGGTTGTGCACACACAATTGTGTCCTCTTCACCATCATCAAGGTGTCCTCATTGTTGTGTAGAGGCTGCAGTGGTGCAGCCTCCTACCTGTTGTCAAGTGATGGTCATGGTGAGCAAGCCCCCTCAGACCCTGCTCTTGAGATGGTAGGCAGTGATGGCAATGGCACAAGTTATGCACTCCACGTTTCATATTGTCGTGTGTGGTGGGCAGACACTTCTGTAGTCTTGAGAAATGTAATATTTTATTGACTTACCAGTAGTTAGAAGGTGAGTGGTAGAGGTAATAGTCCATTACCAAAGCTATTCAGCTAACAACTATGCTAGCGGTACTATTTCCCCTCTATCAATAACTGCAGCACTAGTGGTGCTATTTCCTGCTACTGGAGCTTTTTGGCTGACTAGAGTACTATTTCTATCATCTCTAATATTTTTGTGTGAGTAGAAAACACTAGATACAAAAAAAAACAGTATGTATTCAGTAGATACTACATTTACAAGTTACATGATGTTTGTGCACAACTGCTGAATCCATAGTGTACATCATGCCACTGCCATCAAAGGATACTGCTGCCATTGTTGCCATGCTTGCTGTGGTTGGGGAAACATGGGAACTGAGGGACATGGGGACTGGGGAGATGTGTCACTACTCCTTTGTTGCTGTTTTTGTGGATAATTTGGGGGTGTAGTTGCATTGCACATCTCCAAGCCATTTTCACTGTTGTGAGAACACTTTATCCTCACCTTGATCATTGTGTAGGGGTACATCACCCACATTGGTGTTATTGATGCTGTTAGGTGCATGAGCCTCAGCAATACTCCTGAAGAGATGTGATTAGGTTAACAAATAAGTGTGATGACTGCACTTGTTCATCTTGGTTGCACACTATTGTGCTGGCCTTGTTGTCATTGTTATCATTGTCGGTGCATAGTGCATCTTGGGCTCATCCTCATGGTGATGATGTGCCATCATGTTTGTGATGAGCATGCTATTGTGGTTGGACAAGGCAAAACCATGTGAATTGGGTAGCATGAGAAGTTTGGGACAGGGAAAAGGTTGACTTCAGAAAATTTATTGGGTTTAAACTTGTAACGGTCACATGAACATCACATACCCACTACCCTCAAGCTCATCCTTGTTGACAATCCAGATACTGCCCCACAGCACACAGGTCCCCAGGACCACCACATCTCCACTACCAGTCGCTGGTGGTACTGTACACCCTCTAACACAACTCTGTGCATTGGCCCCACACCCCTACATGTCTGGACGGCAGGACAGGCAGTCCCTCACTGATCCCTCTACTTGTGCTTTGCTGAGTGGACTCCCAAGAGCCATGGACCCCCACCTCAACTCCTATCACTTCCTATCATGCTACCTCCAGGACCTCGTCATGTGTGTTTCCAAATGCTGGGCTCATCATACCTGATGTCCCTGTTATTCTGCAAGATGGGACATAGCGACCACAAAGCAAGTCATGGCAAGACATCATGGAGCACTGGACAAACAGTGCTCCAAGCCTCAGTCTTCACACCACCCTGAAGAATTGGCCACTGGAGTGGACCCGTGGGCCCAATCGTCTCTTCATGACCAAGCACTTTGAATGGTTGGTTATCACCCACAAGTTCATCAACATGCGAGTGCCCTTTGCTCCTCTATTCATGTCTTGTCCATTGACACACCATGCTGCCACTCATTTAGCTTTCGCTCAAATGAGGCCAAGTTTCTTGCTGCATACCCAGAAGTGAAGCATGGACACACCACTCTCCAGCATGCGATCAACCACACATGAAGCAAATGAGGAGAGAGAGAGAGTCAGCAACAGGGTGACAACCATTGACATCCAAGTTAGCTGTCTTCTTGCCTCCTCACTCCCTCCTTCCCTTGTTCTTCCCATTTACATTCTACACCTCACATTTAGTCCACTTGCATGTGTCTATTTGCTATTCATTTTGCCGTTTGTATCACACAGCATCCAGCGTCCAGTGTCCTACCCGACTCTACTATATTCCCACTCTAATCAGTCAAGCACTCGTGCATCTCATTAGTCCATAAATATATACCTATAAATGTTAGCCTTTTGTGTGTCCCATTATACATCTGTCATCCTGTTGCTTCAACAAGCACCACCACCACTGCCACTATCTCCACATATCCCCACATGACCAGCTTACCCACTTCTTGTTCACTCACCTTTCCCTCTCATCTTGTCTCCACCAGCACGTTAACAATCAGCCCATTCACCCGAAATGTGGATGAGGGGAAGACCCACTGTCAACTCCCAGCACTCTTGAGACCTGGACCTGACTGAGCAAACACACAGCCCCCACACTCGGGAATGGTCTCATCAAGATTGATGCATGCGTGCTCGTGCTCTCACCACTGCCATCACCGTTCACGATCCAAACACTGTGACCCAGGCAATGAGGGAGAAATCCAAAGTCACATGCTGCCACACCACAGCCAATGAGCATGTGCACCACATGTAAGTTTTCCGACATAAGTGTATGTATATTCATTGAGTAATGATTAGTTAATAGTCTAATTGACTATTTAGGAAGTCTGACATATTGTATTGACTTCTATTGATCATGATCAATGGTCACAGATTAGATAATGTATTCTATGTCATACAGATCACATGGTTTCATTGATTGTTGAATGATCAATGATTTAGAGTTGAAACTCAGTTTAGATTAGACTATAAATTATGTATGGCATTTCATGTAACTACATTAAAAGCAGTTCAGATTGACTGATCCTATTTTATCATATCTTTCCCACACTCCTAAATCACTTCACTCAATCCACTGGCTTCTATCAGTGATATTCTTAACCAAGTTTTTTGCTAGTAGTAGTGTTTTAAAGTCCAGTTTGGTCTGGTTTTTTAGTCCAAAATTCAAAAGACCTATTCAATCCAGATATAGTCCAGACTGAGATCAAACCACTTAGGACTGGTCCTAAATAGTCTTTACATTGGACTGAACCAGTCCAGACCAGTCTTTTGAAAGACGGTTGATTTATAACCTAAATCAAGTTTCAAACATGTGGGATGGACTTCAGAGCACACCCTAGGCTTTTTATTGGTCCCTTGTTCATATAAATCTGTCCACAGAGTCTGGAAATACAGCCATTTCTGGACTAGATGTCATTGTAGATGATACAATTTTTCTTCAGACTATATAAAATCATCAAAAATAGTTAAAATTCTGAAAATATTTGGGGATATGTATATGGACTAATTTGGCCTGATTGGAGTGTAAATCCAGTTGAAAAAGACCAGACTATTCAGGACTGGTCCTAAACAGTTCAATCTGGTCCAGTTGTGGTCTTTTTGCAGTCCTATGACTAGACTTTCAAACTCTAGCTAGTAGAGTAAGTCTCATCACTCTGCACTATCCCTATCACTGTCTCTACCCCTTGGATAAGAATACAGATCCTATTCAGCATCTGCTCATCACATGCTTTGTGATTAATTTATAACTCTACCTAATGTCCATATTAGGCTGGAGCACCTGTCAACCTTGCTGATGCTGAACTTTAAGCTGGTGGAATAGATTGGTTGGATAATTGTGCCTGGGGCACAAATATACAAAGGGAGTAATGTTATAATTTTCCTTCTTTGATCTCATGTTCTGCTTATTTCATATCTTGTCTCTTATGTCACCACTTCTCTGTGCATCTGTGTGTATTATGAGCACATCATTGTTTTTCTTGGATCCAACTCCATGGAGATAATCTATTCCTAACATTTCTCCTTCCTGTTGTATAGCCTATTCATTGCTTTGTCTTCTTGATTATTTTGGACAGCATCTCTCCACAGCCAGGCTCTCTTGTGCCTGGCTTAGTATTCCTTTGTTCCATGACCTTCTTGACTTCTCTGCTGCATGCTGGCTCTTTATATAAATGCTCTAGTAGTAGTCTTGTATTCTCATACTTGATCTATGTGAATATATGTACTTCTTGTGTCCACCTTGTCTTGCCTTGATCTCTCTGAGAATTCTCATTGACATTGTTGTATCTCTCCATGAGTGTTCTTCAATGACAAGTTTCCTTGAATAACTCTAGGAGTGCATTTGCATAACACCTTCAAGGTCTTGTCATGCTAGTTCTTTGTATTCTGGTTTCCTATAGCAATCTCCTTTGCTTGTTCTTCTGCACCACCACATGCCATCTTGATATATGTAGTCCAGTTTATAATATGGGTGTAGAACTGTGCATGTATTAGTAAAAGTATGTAAATAAACTGTTTATCAAGTGCAAGGATATAAACTGGCTTATCATCAAGATGTTTATAGTACTTGCAAACATTGTTGAGGCCATCTTGGATTGCATCATCGTGTTTCCCTTCCCATGCAATTTAAAGCTCTTCAAGAGCAGGGATCACTTGCCAGAGAGTAGCATGGTACTCATCCAAGAAAATTTGCTGGATCTGGTTTGTGTCCTAGTTCAATTCATGAGCAGTGTGATGTGTAATAAGAAGTCAATGTAGACATATGGAAACAATTGCTCTTGTATCCTGGACTTGCTCCCAGTCAAATGGTTTGAGTGCAAAAGCACTTCACAGAATTTTCTTACAGGTGTCCTCTTAGCAAATTGTTGTAATTGGACCATATAGCTTGTCTACTGAGTTTACAAAGAGATTTATGGCCTTAGGTTGAAGTGAGTATAATGTTTGATAAGCAAAATAAAGTAGACATACCTGGTACAACACATGCAACCAATCTAATATCCCATCAGCTATGCCCCATCTCACATTTCTGTAGAGGAGAGTTGAGAGCACTGGATCTTAATTGTGAGTGTGTGAATCATAGTGACAACATTAATTAAATTGATGAGAAGATAATTGTTGGAAAGAGCAGGATTATACTCCCAGATGGAAGTGGCAGTTTCAACAGCAAAGATCTTGGTGATGGCCATCACAGCAATGATCACTAGGTTGACAACATAGGCAAGGCAGGTAAGTGGTGACAGGTTGGATTGAATAAGAAATCTTGCCATGAGTGCAGAAGTCATTCCATAGTATAACAGGCTAAATCATTATTGCTTGTATTGTCAGCTGTGATACATAGAAGCTAAGTAGTATGTATGTTGATCATGAATAAAAAAGCACAGAAAGTTACCAACCTTGGAAGCTGTTGGCCCAATAATTCCAGCCTGCTTACAAAGCCTACAAAATACCTCCCAATGTTTTCTCTGGTGTAAGCACCTGAAATGCCCTGAAATGTGATGACTTGAGACTTGGGTGACCACTTTTTGGTTGGTTCATTTACATAGATCCAATGAGTGGTGATTCCCAGAAATGATGCCTTCATCTGGTCAACAAACCAGAGATCGATGGTTGTTGAAACCTTGCCACACTGAAGAGAGATGATCTAAGCTCTGATACTTTGAGGAAGTCAAGGAATGCATTGTGAATAAATGTGTTAACAGTGTGCATTGTCAGTAAGTTAGCTTTGGTTGATGTGGGTTGCATAGTTACTAGGCAATTTTGAAACATGATCTTATTGGCTAGTGCAAGCAACTACCATGTGTCTAGTTAGTCCTACTTTACCAATACCACAACCACCACCTACCTGATCATCATAGACAATAAATTCAGCTATGGCTTTCAGCACATCATCTCACATGAATAGGGTCTTTGAAAACATGTCATCTAGAGTCAGCTGTTTCTCAACTTTCTTTGATGCTTTTCATTCTACAACAATATCAGAAGAAATCATGTGATGGTTCTCTACAATTCCTCCCACAGCATGTTAGGAACTGAGGATTGAGGAAGCGGACTAGCCACTTGTTGGGTCGACTCAAGGGGCTTCTGGGAGCTAGGACTGATGTCCACAGTGAGTAACCAAGGTATATTGATAGAGAAATACAGAGATACAGACCTGATGTCCACAGTGAGTAACCAAGGAGGGAATCACAGTGGACAACAGGCTCTATGTGCGCTTCGAGTAAAGAAGTGTAAACAAGTCAGCCACAATGGTCTCTGATACTGCAGAGAGCGAAGAACAAGTCAGAATGAACCCGGAAAAGTGGGGTATGGATATATTGAGGATGGGGAATTGAATGGTGACAACTAGGAAGCGAAATGAGAAGCAGTGAGCTGACAATGAACCAAAAGAGTGCGAAATCACCAAATCTAACAGTATCCTGGGGGCACATTGAAGAAATCACACAGGGTAAAGGTATGGTCATCATCAAATTCCTCAAGTTGGCCATTTGGCCACTGTTTGCCTTGGAACCAAGTGTGGCCACCCCTTACAAACAGGCCACTTGCCTGACATATTTGAGACACTACCTGTTAGATTTGGTGATTTCGCACTCTTTTGGTTCATTGACAGCTCACTGCTTCTCATTTCGCTTTCTAGTTATCACCATTCGATTCCCCAT
>JBBPUD010000085.1:0-69742 GCA_038094475.1 Phylloporus aff. rhodophaeus | reverse complement strand
GACGCAAGGGAATTCCTAGGCACATGCTAATGGGCGTCATATTTTTCATGAAAGCACACATTGTACCTCTACTCCGCTCTCTATCAAGAAGCACTTGAAGCCTTTGACTCCGCAGCTGATAAGAGGCTTGAGATCTTTCTAATTCACACTCAGAGAGAAGGCTTGAGGCTGGAGGTAGCAGTTGGGAGTAACCTACCTCGTTCCCCGGAATGACACCTCCCCAGAACGCGACATCGGCCCAGCACTGACCTCGAGCGGAAGTTCGTTTGACCTCCAGATTTTCCGCTGTCGTTGTAGGCGGAATAGAATTCAAAGGCATGTCTACCACAGTCGTGATGCCACCTGAGACTGCAGCCCTCGTACCGGTCCAGAAACCTTCCCAGTCGGTCCGACCTGGCTCGTTCAAGTGTACATGTGCACTGGGATAGTTCAGTCGTAGTGGTAGAAGTTATACATTACGGCTTACTCCACAAGACCAGGAAGTACGTGCTTATCACCGACATCAAGTACTTGGATGTTGGGTTGATATTCCCGTGCATCGCCGGCGAGATAGTGGAGGTCGATGGACACAATCCTTCCCGACGCTCGATCGATTGTAACAGTGGCTGGCTGTGGGTCGCTAGACGGTAAAAGCACGTTCTTGCTGGTGACTTTCAAGAATTGCGGAGTCGTCATGATGGGATTAGGACAAGGAATATGAACGGCGTGGTAATCATTCTCGACGACATCAGCCTCTACAGAAATGACTGACGGTGCAGAGAAATCTGCACTTTTCCCGACGACCACCGTCGACTTGGCTTCGCTGGACTCGTTGCTCTCCCCAAAGGGATCAAGCGCGCTGACCCCTTTGTCTCCATCAGAATCGGTCCCAGAGTCGGACTACAACGATGTCACCCTCGAGGACGACTCACACTTTTCAACCGTCCCGCTCTCTGAGCGTGCAAGTATCTCGTCTGATGTTGACCAGGCAGCAGCCAAACTGGAAAGGCGGACGACAATCTCGTCAACTTCCTTCAAGCCATTAGCGTCCCTCCGACAATTTGCCCACAAAAGATCGGTGTCAAGTATCACTGCAGACCAAATATCCAGCAGTAATATCCTCGCACGACTGGGGATCCAAAAAGCGAACGAAGGGAATAACCTCGACGCGCTTCGTGCTGTTAATGACGGCCAACAGAAACTTCATGAAGAATTCCTTCGCCTCCACAACGAACGGCGGGAAGAGGCCGCCCACAGCGAAGAGGGTTTCATCGACTGGGGTTAGTTTATCCTTTAGCAACGCACAATCTAGCTGACCGTGACATTACTTCAAGATTTTTGGGGCGCCGTCATCTCCGGTTTGTAGATCAGTTTACCGTCAATCGGTTACCAGTTGAGGCGTTCTACAGACTATCAGGCATATGCCGCTGCAAACCCTGAAAAACTTGCCAAAGCAATTGAGAAGGGTGTGCCAGATTCACTGCGAGGTATGATGTGGCAGCTAATGTATGTATATTAACTATTCTCTCGGAGTTATCAACAACCGCTTGTGACAGGGCAGCTTCCAAGGATAGCGGGCTTGAGAATACGTACCTGACGCTACTGAAGGAGGGTAGTCAACACGAAAAGGCAATCGCCAGAGACCTTGGGAGGTCAGGTTCATGAGCTTTGTGGAATGGAGGTGCCCTTCTGAAGCGTGATTGGTAGAACATTCCCCCATCACGAGTTCTTCACAGATGGCCAAAGTATTGGTCAGGAAAACTTGTTCAATGTCCTAAAAGCATATTCTCTGTAAGTGTTTCTTGAATAATGCAATTTATACCTGTGACTCTTTGTATAGATTTGACCCTCAGGTGGGTTACTGTCAAGGCCTGTCGTTTGTTGTCGCTGTACTCTTGTTAAACGTGGGTCCTTCTCATGTCTCGTGCAAACACTTTCAGCGACCGTTGCGATTAGATGCCAGATGAACAAGCCTTCTGCCTCTTGGTGCGCCTGATGCATTCGTATGATCTTCGAGGGCATTTTCTACCCGAGATGCCAAAGCTGCAATTACGGCTTGTAAGTTCAACGATTTCCCGCATAGTGCACCGCTCAACTTTCTTAGTTCCAGGTATCTTTCGGACATGCTCGAAATGCTGTCTTTCTGAATTCAAACAGTTTGATAGATTGATCGAGGAACTCCTACCCGTACTACACTTACATTTTCTGCGACAAGGGATTAAATCAAGCATGTTCTGTTCGCAATGGTTTCTTACCCTATTTAGTTACAGGTGAGTCCGCATTCTGATCACATCCAACAAGCTAACCAAGGACCTAGATTCCCTCTAGACATTGTATTTCGAATATACGACAATTGCCTTGCGAGCGGCATCGAGGCAATCTTTGCCTTCAGCATTGTGTTGCTACAAAAGAATGAAGAGATATTACTTAGGCTCAAATTCGACGAAATTCTATCATTCTTGAAGACAAGAGTGTTTGAACGATACAAGGTGAGTGATTTATCCTCAGTTTCGATCGAAAGTGGAATATATGCGCGATAGATCGAATCCCCAGATGACCGAGGGGAAGGAGAAGAAAGTGACCGAGATGTCAAATATAACGTGAACGAGTTTGTACAAGATGCCGTTTCCTTGAGAATCACGCCGTTCATGTTGGACGCGTATGCACACGAGTACGCTGATTTGGTGAGGGCACGGGAGGCACATGCTATCGAGATGGATGCGCTCCGTAATACCAATCGTGCGCTTACCGCAAAAGTGTACGTCCCCGCAACGTCGTCGACTAATGACCTGATGTGTATCTAGTAAAGAGCTTGACGCGAGCCTTGCTCAACTGAATGCTGAACATGTCGAGGTATTGGTGAGTCGCTGCCCTTCACCACCTATTTACTGTGATAAACTCACCATGTAGAACCAACTCGTGATGGCTCGCCTTCGCAACGAGGAAATGGAGGAAGAACTTGTTCGTTACAAACTACTGTCCGTCTTTCTCCCAAACACCCGATAGGTACAAGGCTTATTCTTTTGTATTCTAGCTATGCAGAAGCGATGCATCAGAATGCGGATGCCATGTCATCCAATCGGCTTTCAAAAACACGAACGGAACATCGAGGAAGTACTAACCGCTAATGATACACTCTGGATGATGACATGGACCGCTGCTGCTGTACACATACCATCGAAGCCAATACCAATCTTGCTGTATTACACATGGCTGTACTCAATCTTTAGATGTAGAAGCCGCCTGTACCAGCTGAATCTGCACATATTTATTCAGTTATAATACAAACAGTTTGCCGTGTCGCCAACCTCTGTCTTGCGGATGGACCGCAACTCGCCAGGAGCAGTGGCCTTTCCCACAGCAGCGCTAAGTGCGACTTGGACGGTACGAGAGACACTTGACTGCTTAGAAATCCAGTACTTGATTTCGTCGGGAATGATTTCGATAACCGCGATCCTGGGGTCCCCCTCGTCGCCTTTATGGACGCCATCTCCGAGATTACCGATATAAGCACTTATCCTGACCGACGATAATAAGTCTCAGCAGAAAAGCCGAGCGAGTAGAACTCACATGTTAGACCAGTGCTTATGAATGAGCTCCTTGTCCTGAGTTACCTGAGCTCTTCCAGAGTAAGATGCCCAATCCGTAGACGATGGATCAAAGAAGGACACATTTATATGAGAATCGTTCTGGATCTCTTCAAATTTGGAAGAAACATTGTTCGCGAGGAAAACGAGATTCAACTGGGAAACCCCAGATACTGAGGGTGGATGTTAACTGGGAGAACGGGGGAAATGGATCGGACGCACCGTGCGTAGGAGTCATGGCACGCGAGTGTAGATTGCCATTGGGGTCGCGAGTGACCAGCATTCCAGTCTTTGCGGCCTTGATCACTGTGTGGAGATCCGCGATTTTCTGGAGGAGGGGAACATCGTTGCTTTCTGCAATGCGGGAGTACGGGTCAAGACGAGCACGTTCCTCTGAGTTGCTGATCATGGTAGAAGATAAAAAGCTGGAATGCGACCAGAGCTTTTATATGTTCAAGCGTATGACGTCCGTCATCGGTCTGTTCATAATTATGATCATACAATACAGGGAGTAAGTACATGGACAGATCAAAAAGAGGCAGACTCGGGTGGTTGGTGGTCCGGGTTAACGTAGGTCAGAGTTGGAACTTGATCCACTTCCCACGTACCAGGGATGAGCACGAATGGAAGCAACCACGTAGCAGTCAAAACTACACCATAACCTAAAATTTATTTATTTAGCCACAGCCTGACATGTGTCAAGTAAACGCCCATGCCTTTGTCAAAGCTCCTGATCGAGGACCAACCCCATGCAATAAACCCACCAATATAACCGACGTATGGTACCAGGTGGCGGAGGACGGTCACGCCGGGGCGAACCTGCGGGGGGAGCAGCGCAATTGGCAAATGTTCCATAAGCCACTGAAGAGCGGTCGTGATTATCGCGGCACGTTTCACAGCTTCAAGTTGTCTGTTGTTAAGAACGTCCAAAATAGGAGGAGGAAGATAACTGAACGGATAATCGCGTCAGATACGCAGCAAACACTCCATCATCAGTCTTACATTCGGAATCCCCACCACATGGTCTGAACGGAAATCTTTGTTAATGAAGGCAACCAGATGCGATACTCCTTCACGGGTGGTCCAGTAGTCGGAGAAAACTGCACCACAGCGGTATTCTCGGAGATAGACTCTGACTCTCCCGCCATTCCCCCATCGTTAGGCAACTCTCGACTGCCACCAGTCAGTACTTGATCAATAGACTGCATGGGGAGCGGAGCGAATCGCGACTGGGGGCTGCTGCCTGACTCTGAAGGAAGCGGTGAAAATTGCGACAAAGGACTACGTCCACCCCACACTTGATCGAGTGAGTCATATGGGAGTGGGATGAAACGTGAGAGAGGGCTGCGTCCAGGGCTACCCACCACCACCTCATCAAAGGACTCTGAGGGCAATGGGACATAATGCGGTTGTGGGGTGCGTATCTCCTCTCCATCCCCATTTATGGACACGATTTCCGAGCATGCAATCTCGACTTCGGAGGTTTCGTCTGGTTCCAATGGGCCATACATCATGATGGAGTTGTTGTCGTCAATGCAATCTAAGACTCTATCTTGGGGAGGCTCTGGGCTACGCGGAAGCTCAGCTTTTTTGCTAGACGGTGATCGAAGACGGTCCAATGCAGACCACAACGGTTGCCATCCGCTCTCTGGTGAACCACTTCCAAGGGTCGAGGGGGACAAGGACAAGGGGCTAAGAAGATGTGGGTCTTGTGTAGGAGAAAGGGTATCATGTGTTTCAGCTGGCGGAGAAGCAAGTGTGGGTTGTAAAGATTGTGGGCTGGTACGGGGTGAGAAGGGGAACGTGGAGAACATGTCCTGTATCTTCTTCGCAAATGGGCTGGCGACGTTATGCTCTGAGAGCTGTCTGGGGTCGTCGGCTACCATCGACTCGGCATCCCTGCCATTCACCCCGGTATCTATGGGTGTCTGACCCGCATGAGGTGTCTGCGGCGACCATTCGGTAGGATTATTGTCGTCATCAGCACCGACTCGCGCTGCTCTATGCGTAAGCTTTGTGAAGTGTCCAATTGCTGTCGCTTTCTGTTTGGACATCCAACTAACTGGCGCCTGTTCTACACTTCCCACTGAAGTGACTGGCATCGTTGGACGTGTCCTGCTCGGTGATTGAAGAAGGCGGGGAAGGAGGCTTGTGGTCGACGTCGTTGGCGTGTTTTTATCTTTCATCCGACTAGCAGCATGGAAAACACGAGTGTATAGTGGCTGTGCAATATCTATGGGCAAGAAATACGATTACGACCGTCTTTGAGCTTCAAAAAGGACTGGTATATCAAGAATTAAATTCTCAAGTAGATCCAATGCAACGCGCGGTTGCAGCAATACGAAAGTTCATCGGAACGACTGTGTGCCTGTTTGAAGCACAAATCAGCGCTACAATCTACCGGTGGGTCAACCAAGCTCACTCATAGTACTTCTGTACGCCATCACCTTCCATAATTAATACGTCTCCCTGATGATGCAGCGCACGACCAAATGAGAATGCATGTCATCCACAATAGGCTGTTGACACTTACATGACGCAGCACCAAGGTCAATGCGTAAGCGCTTTTGCCCTTTGGTTCCCCCACGTTCACATGTGGGCGAAAATGCATTAGTGCTGCAGAACCTAGGGAAAGGGACGCGACGATAGGCCCCAATCCCTTTTCGCTGTCGCTATGAAACTAGTGGCAACTCAACCAGGGTCCTTGGCATTGATATCGGACAAGGTGCTACTCACCGACATTTTCTGTCGTTCCATGTATGCCGCGCTGAGAATCTCGTTGAACGGAATATCAGCGTGTAGCGCCAGTCGAGCTCTGTCCTTGATCACCGCCAAGGCTCGTTGGACACATTCCGGCGCTTGATCGAAAGGGACCGTGTTTCCTGTCCCCCCAACGTACTAGGCCTGTGAGTAGCTTGGGCGGATTCTGTGCAACAGAGCCTACCTGGTATGGCTCACCAGCTGGCATGGGAAGGGTCAGATCACCGGTATCTGCGAAAGGAACGGCGCTCACAGTTCTGGGAGAAGTAGTTGGTGAGTAACAACCCGCGCGCTGGTCCAAAACCATGTCAGTATGCATCAAACCGGTTGAAGAGTTTCGATACCTCTATGCTGTGGCAAGGATGAGAGAATGGTACACCAGAGGTTTGATGTACTTACATTTCGCAATGGGTATCGACGAAGCTTCAATTCACCAGTAGAAGCTTGTTGCTGATATAGTTGGAAGATGTGATCGGCATCCTCATTCGAAAACGGTGTGCCCAGGATAAGATGTATTTTACCTCTAAACAGACAATTTGTTACCGCCAACAAACAACAAATACGATGCCTACCTGCCGCAAGGGAGGATAAAAGTGAGGCGACTGGTAAACCCTTTTTCCTTCCCGAGGTCGATCGGTTCAAGGCGGCAAGGGATGATACCTGTAAAGTAGAAGAATGAGAAAGTGCAACCTCGAGAATACTCTTTTACCTGATTCCTTTCCAATTCGCGAGTGTAAAAATTCCTTGGGTGGGCGCTGATGCCAGAACTCCTTCGGCGAGCGTTCTCTACCCTTGACCTCATGCTTGAACTATCCACCAACCGATTATCAATGATTCACGAAGTGTGAGTGATAACATACTCCGCAGTTCGAACATTCCCAGTGCTCCCATTTAAACCTGTTTTTTTTTTCGCGTCAGCCCCGGTCAATATATCTAATATGAAACCCGCCTGCATGTTAGGCGACCACATTTCATGCAGTGCCAACCTTTGCTACAGGCAAACGTGGTCGTTACACCACCCGGTGCTGCGACTACTCTGATTGGCATTATATTCGGCAATCTCTCGAACTTCTGGGGTAACAGGGTTAGAAACTCCTCGCGGTAATCCAGCTGGGTCGGTTCCTCGCCGTCAATAGTCCAAAACTTTTCACACTGCGGGTTCAGGCACATCCAGCGTTGCCCGTAAACAAATGGACTTTGCTCCTGACAACTTTCGCACTGGATGTATAGGCTTTCACTGGCGCTCGTGAGATGGGACGGGTCATCCGTGGAACACATCGTTGGACCGGAGACAGGCATTGGCACCTTGGGAGCTATGTCCTTCGTCTCTCGCGTGGCCCACCAGGGATTACCTTGACCCTCGCACCACTGGAATGCGAACTTCCATCTGACAATGTACCCTGTTCCGTCGCGAGAGGACTGACATTCAGCTGCTCATGGGTCAGATGTTGACAAACAAGAGCCAGCTGGAAACTGACCCCATGCATGAGATATCCAATATAAACCAAGCACAACATAAGTATAATTGCCCGAGGTCAGATCGTAAGGAAAGAGCGCGTATTTATCATCGGCAAGAAGAACTAAAGGTCGTCGCTCTTTCCATGTCCTTAGCAACGCGCGAACCGACTTGTCCGTGGCCTGTTGGTCCTGATCTGTCCGAAAGCGCTTGGGGCCGCCACGAGTATCGAGTATCGACTCGGATTTGCCACCACTGTCGTAAGGTCTCGGCTACACCCGCGGGTAAGGCCTGAAATAAAACGTACCCATGTGAGATAATTAATTTGCCACCGTGGTGAAATATATCCCGACTGTAATAGTTCAGGAATCTAAAATATTGACCAGAAGAGGTGCGCACCTCGCAGCGTATGCGCCAAGGAGGTAACCCTTGACAATATCATCCTTCGAGTACACCCCACTATGGTAGGAGCGGAAATGCTCAAAGGACTCGCAGACTTCTTGACGAGACTTGCCAATTGTTAGTTACCATCGAAACGGCAAAACACAGTGACTCACCAGGGCCCATATACGAGGAGGCGCTGGAACAGGAGGCTTCGTGACCACTAGGGCAACAGAAGCCGGGGTAACAGACAGAACGTCGTCTATCTCATCTTGATCCTCGGGGTCATCACATTCTGCGTCCTGGTCCTTGTCTTGAGTCCAATCAAGTACGTCTGATGCTTCTCCTTCATTCATAAAAATTAGTGCATTCCCCGCTGAATCTCGCAGAAGCTGGTCTGCGTGCTGTAGAGATAGAATTCCACATGGAACTCCACGGATAGAAGCGCTCTCATCCATGACCGGTACCGAACACTCGTTGCGTACTTTACGGGGGAGAGGCCGTAGCGGCCTAATATCTGGGCCAAGAGTTTCGCAATAGTCCACTTGTGCATCTTCACGAGGGATCATGGAACTTGCTTCGTATTCACGTCGGGTGCGTTTCTTCCGTGTCTTTACCTCGACTCGGACGTTCCGAGTCGATGGGGGAGTAGTTGCAACGGGTTTTTCGAGTATAAACTCTGAAAGGAACCTTGCCTGCGTAGACGTGGATACTCCCTCACGTTCATCAGCAGGCACCGATGAAAAACGCTGTCGCTTTCTTGGGCGGCTCGGAAGGCCCTTGTCAGACTTGGCCATTCGCAGCCTTCTCGGCTTGGAACCTGCCCACATTGATCGCTTGGAGGCATCTAAAAGCCTCTGCTTGCGGCGAATGAGTGGAGACTCGGCGCTACGTCTACCCTTTTTAAGACCAGAAACGGGGTTACCAGATCGAAAGGTTCTCAGGGATGACGAGCGCTGAGAAATACTGGTATCCGCCCGACGGTCTGAGACATTCTTGGCCACGCACAGCTTGTGTGGTGGGCAAGGCGGATTGGTTGCAATCCGTTTCTCCCGATGAGATATAGAACTGGTAGCGGAGACTTGAGTCTCGGATGGCTTCTTCTCGTCCTCGGACACATCGGATGGGGTGATGATGGGGGGTTTCTGAGAGCTGGCCTTGCGTTTCTTCTCCTTTTTAAAAGTCAAACGTTTGGCCTGTTTCACGGCCTCGGGTGAGGTGGCTAGCTTACTGGAAACCGAACTGTCCGTCCCAGGACGGGGCTGACCGCGTCGGCTCGAAGTTACCTCAGTGTTTCCTGTCAACGTCACAGTAAGAGTTTGCCACTACTGGCATCCGCAGAAAGCAAACGAACCCCTCTCAGTCTCAGCTTGGAGACGATCATTCATCGGACCAGATAGCAAATGTTGGTCCTCTCGGACCTCACTTTTAGCCTTTCTGCCTTTTCCTTTTGCAGAGTTTCGAGCCTTGGAACGAGCGTCTTCACGCCGGATGAGACCGATGCCGCTTCTGACGATATGACTTCGGTACTCTTCAACCTCCTTGAGATTACCCCGGGATAACTTGAGGTGAAAGTGGAAAAACGCCTCATAAAGCTTCTCCCCGTTGTCTGCGACGCCAAAGTTGTCACGAGAAAACTCCCAGCCTGTGAACGTCAAGTACACCCATTCATTGCATGCCAGCTTGGCCTGAAAGTAGCATGGTCGAGATTTTAACTTGTCGGGAACACGTTGCGAGAACGTACGTGATCATCCTTTTGCATGGCCTTGACAAAGTCAGAGACCACCTTGTTGCTCTGCGAACGCGACCCGGCACATTGCTCATACAGAGCGATGTGAGTGCGAAGGGGTTCATGTTGCAGAACGGACGGGTCGGCGAGAACCTGAGGCAGATTCATGGTCCCGACCAGGTCTACCAGGTCAACGCGCAAGAAAGGACGCGTCAATTTGCGCCAGCGCGTTCAAACTAATAAACAGAGCCGAGAGGCGGACCCACACAGGAATATGACACGTTCCACGAGTAGAGCTGAATCTATGTTATCTATTTGCTCAGAGCGTGCTGGAGAGCCTCGTAAACGTCTGCTTCTATCCGAGCCTCCAACTTGTCTTCCTCCGACCCATTACCAGCAATGACCCTCAGAGCTTCCTGCAAGTTGGCGCGAACAGCCTGGAGTAAAACATCAGGCAAACCAGACACTCCAAACAGAGTAGCGGACCTCGGGTGAAAACGACTCGAGCGGTGCACCCTCAACCACGTTAATCGTCAACTTGTTGCCAGGGTGGACGTTTGCAAAACCACCAGACACTGTGGAATTCAGAAATGGCATCGTGCATGTCGTCATGCTGTCTTACCAAACCATTTTTTCGATGTGTTTCCGGATTCGATCACTTCCACGATACCAGGACGGAGGGGTTCAATGGAAGGAACGTGATTTGCGAGAATACCCATATCTCCAGTTGCAGCCGCAACGTTTACTTGAACGACATCTTCGGAAGTAAAGATGGCCTGGCACAGACCGTCAGAAAGATAGACGTAGGCTGCAGGTGACAGACCTGGTGGGGCAGGACGAGCGAAAGCTTGATTTTGTCCGAAACCTCAGCGTAGCCACGTCTTTGACGACTGAGCACGACTGGGGCGCGTTTGGTAGTAGATGAAAGCAAACGCAACGCAGACATCGTTGATGTGTGGTCGGACGAATGCAGTCGAGTGTCGGCTGTACTCACACTTCGGACAAAGCCGGTTATAAAATCACGTGACCGACATGATAATGTTAACAAATACACTCTACTAGTATGCACAATGCGCGTATATTACTCTCATGGCTCGAACTTGGATTCGTGAAGTTCATTGACTTTGGAACGGGAGTAGTCCTTGGGAAGGAGCTCTGGCACACGCAGGATGCCCCTCTCACTAAGGCCAAGCTGTTAGGAAATCTGACGCAACCCCACTGGAATACGTACATCTCATCGACCGCGACCATCAGATCATAGTTTATCTGCTGACTGACCACCGAGTCGAACTTGTATGACGGGTGTGACCGGACAAACTTCCGAATCCAGCTTGCCGTGGTTAGCAGAGAGCCTGGTGTACAGCAAGGTCAACCAAGAGTAACATAAAAACTTGAGCACACACCATTTGCACGACGACGGATCAAGTCAAGGTATTTGTTGATCTGCAGACTCTCAGCTGGTTCCATCTCAAGCGTTTCGAGGTATGCCTCCACAAGTCCGAGCAATCCGGGAAACGTAGAACCCTGTGATGACTGTGACACCTATGGGACAGTGCAAGTGCATTCGTCACCAACCTTGCCGTTGAAGATCTCCTCCATCGTCATTTCTTCGTATTCTTCTTCAACAGGAGTATCTTCAAGAATAGCGGGACGAGGGACAGTGGGGAAACAATTCCGTAGTCTCCGTTCTTTCGGGGGGATGCCATCTTGCCATTCAACTGGCGAGCACGTTCCAGACGACGACGGAGTGCTTATTGTAGGTGTTATATAGCCTGGCGGTAGCACGCTTTTCCGGAAGAAGAACTTGCCCGTACGAACGGCGTCACGCTTTTGCGCTCGTACCATGTTTTCGTCCACCTTGACAGTATCGATCACAACAGCATGAAGGAGGTAGTGAAAGCATACCTTCGAGATCGGAATGTAAAAGTTGAGATTGAATGCGAGGATAGCTCTAGACAAGAGTACAATAAAGATGGCAAATGCAGCGTTCTCGAAGTCGGTCAGCTGGACCTCCATGCTGCGGAATTCAACTCGCCACCCTATGGGGGACTGAGGTGGTGGTGGTTTGAAACGGAGAGTTTGCCAGTTCGTCGATTGAAGATTCTTGGAAAATATGGGCATCGAATGTCACATCGAGTAGGGTGAACCCACCTCAAAATGATCACTGCTAATTTCGTCATCCTGGTTGATTGTCTCCGAAAAAATTACCAGTGGGTCACGGATAAAAATATGTGCCACGTGTTTGGAGAGCAATTCGTCAATGCCTTCAAGCGTATGTCAACATTAAACATCAGGGAATCTTGTAATTCAATACACACCATGATTGACGAGGCGCGTGTAAATTTCTTGGTCGTAGGGTACATTGGTGTCGTTGTAGGCTGGCTTGTTATTCCAGTCAGTTGATAAATACAGGTCGACACTATCATAGCGCGATTTTGGGATGATATATTTGTTCTCCTTTAACGGCTAACGAGGGTGCGATCAGTCAAAAATCAACGTGGAAAGGAGTCGATCGATTTACCGTACACCCACGCTCCTCCGTAGTACGGTCGTCCACACTACCGGCAATGACATTCCAGCGACAGTCGACGTCTGAGAGATAACCACGCCATACAGGACTCGCAGCTGTTAGGGCCAGCTGTACGGAAGGCATAAGCGACAACACGTGTTTGAACCTGAGAATCGTATACCATGATCGGTCCCACTGGAATCAGGGCATCGTACATGCGTCGGGCTTCCTCAACACTGCAGCTCTGAAACGTGAGTTGCAAACAGCAGCAACCCATCCCAAAACCCATTGCATCCATGTAAATATGATCTATTAAAGCTGCACCGTTCTTTGCCTCTGCGAGGTCGCGTCAACACGCATCAACCCATTGCACGCAGAGGGAACATTACCAGGATCTTCCGGGTACAATGAACGCTGCCACGGTATTGTGGGGTCAACAAATGGCCTCGGTGTTCTCTCATCAATGAAAATTGGAAGGTTGATGGCAACTTTGGAGCCTCTCCTCGTTCTAATGTTGGCAGTAAGGGTTCTGTGACACGTTGAGAAAGCAATGAAGATGGACCAAAAATAAATGAACACCAACGGGAAGCGCGCGTGTGGATTTGTGATTTCTTCTGGCAAAAATAGACTATGGCTGGACTTGGCGTCATCAGGGCTAAAATAGGGTTCGGTAAAGACACCCGGTGCACCCAGACGAGGGAAAGAAGTGATTGTGATGGGTATTTCATTCGCGTTGAGGTATCTCCTGGCGAGCTGGCGTCTTACATTTGAAATGAGCGAGGTGGGTCAACAAAGAGAGTGAAGAGCGTGCCTATAATACATGTTGGATTGAACGGAAAGTAAATCTTGAATGGAATCTGTGTATGGGGAACCAGGGGTTGACTCGAGCATGTATCTCCCATACTCGGGGTGAAAGGTGGGTATTGTAATCCTGAGGAAATGAGCGAGAGTTGGCAGAGGGGCGAACGCGAGCTCACGAGTCCGGGGTATCGTCCTTGAGATCCGAGACGATCTTTCCGAGCTTTTCAAGGATCTCAGTCTGACGGAGAGAGAGTTTCGCGTTCTGGGTGTTGTCATCAAAGGCGACGACCATGTACTCTACCTGGGGAGAGGTGAGGGGTGGCGGGAATGGCGAGCGGGAAGAGGTACCTCGTCGCCCCAGAGGAGCTCGTCGCCGTGTCTGTCCTTGACTCTGTCCCAGGTGTGTAGGAACTGTGTGATGCCATGATCTCTGACATGGTCGGCGTAGTACTTTGCCTTGTCCCAGGCGAGGGGTGTTCCGAGAAAGAGGAGGCCCATGATGGTTGGAAAGCAAGTGTAAAACGGACATTTTATTCTGTCAGATTTGTAAGAACACAACTATCGGATCAGCGACGCGGTGATGGACCGGCAATCTAACGTTATTTCAAGCTACTAATCGATTTATCAGCTTCCTCCGTTCGTAGTCCATTTGAGGATGATTTTGAGTGCGAGTAAAACATGTCTCAGCGCGCGTGTCCAAGCCTCCTCCTGACTAAACTGCAGCTTGACCGACGCCTCTCCGATCTTGTCCTTGACCACCCTATCGTGCGTCAGCCTTTCATCGCACTCATCTCCGTCGCCACTCACTGATGTGGAAATTCCACACTCCCGTCCTGGGACTTGACGTAGTCCATCAGTTGCTTTAGGCATTCCAGGAACGCAACCATCGCGAAATCGAAACGGCGATTGTGTAAGAGCCGCCCAAGGTGCAGATCGCCAGAGCCGTATAGTTCGTATGTCGCCTTGTCGCCAGTCGTCCGTTCGATTCGCGAAAAGGATCCCATCGGGATTAAACGGTAGCTGCGATACCCTGTCAACCTCTTTCAATGAATCCCATCCCTGCATACCTGTCAAATGTAAAGTCGAGCTTCCGCGCAATGGTATACAGTAGTAGCAACGTCTGGCCCCATGCCGCATTGATCTCTGGCCACTCAACCTGTACCATGTAGTCAACAATGGATCACAAATGGATCAATGCCACTCACTGGAACATTGGAGACTCGTCCTAATCGTAGACCATTGATCGTCCCAAAGACCCCATCATGGCCGATACAGAACGCGTCGTTGTACACGTTAGTACGTTCCAGTTTTTCGTACGCGGCGTAGTCTGCGGCGTATGCCGCCCGCAACGACGAGAGGAGGGCAGCTTGACCAGCAGAAGCTAACTGATGCTCGTTGTGTGTGCGCCAAAACCTATCACGGTCAGTCTGAAATTGTCATGACACTCGAGAACACTGACTCGGCTTCTTCCTCCTCCAGCACGCGCTCTTCCAACTCCAACGCATGCAGCTCCTCATCAAGTTGCTCTCTTTCCCGTTCAGCCAGCCTCAGCTGCTCAATTGCCATTCGCTCTTCTGCTTTCAGCTTCTCGATCTTCTTTTCTGCTTCATCCCTGCCCATGTCCTGGCTCTCACGTTCCTTCTCCTTCTTCAGTTCTTTTTCAAAGGCCATATAACCGTCACGCTCTTTTTTAGTCTCTTCTAGCTGCCTTTGCAAGGAGGACAGCAAAATCTGTGTGCACTCTGCACAAAGGGGGTGATCAATGTCAGCGCGAGTTGACAGCAGATTAAAAAGGCGCATGGTGGAACGCAGGTGGTGTGATATGGGTGTCGGATTAGGCTGATCGGGTTCAGTTTGTGAGGGTGCTGATGACGAGGGTGCTGGTGGTGGACCCTTTGATAACACATTGCCAGAAGGTGACGCGGCTGGTTTGAGGGTGTTGCTGCTAGGGGTTGTCGGTATGCTGCGTATGACGCTGTCCTGCAGGAGCACGAAAGACTCGTTTGGAGCCGGATAGTTGCGCTGGGGTTGTTTCCCTTGTGCGCGCGAGGAAAGGGGGGGTGATGATCTCGCATTGTCGTGTTGCACTGCAAGCTGCCACGCAGCTTTGGAGGTGGGGGAAGAAGGGAGATGGGCCAACTGCTCGGCCTCAGTCAGATGCCTCACGCGTGGAGAGGATGTTGCTGGCAGGGATCCTGCAAGCATGTCATACTGAGACGGCGAAAGGTCTACGAGAGACGCGTCGAGCTGGTGTCCTGAGCGATCGTCGTATCTACAGAGAACGGAAGCTTACCTGCAGAGGCTCCTTGCACTGTTGGCAGACGTAGCTCATTGGTTCCTCTGCTGGTGAGTCAACAAGGAGGGTTTGTCCCAAACGTTCACCATCATCGGCCTCGTGACGGTCCCTTCTTCTTTCATTGATGGCTCATGCACCCCGCGCCTATTCTACGACGGTCACCACCGTTTGGAATGACCTACTCTTTTTTTTTTTTTTTTTCCCAGAAACATGTCTTGCCATGGCCATTCTGCCATCGGTTCCGCTACAGATCCACCCTCAAGGCCTCATATCGCATAGCTGCGTCTTCTGCCACTCATCGCTGCGCCTAATGGCGTTCCTTACATTTCCGTCGGCCGCAACCCGTCAACCAATCTGGTATTGACGATATTCATTTTCCCGCATGGCTACGTACACTCGCATATAAGAATGTCCGTCCCTCAGCCTTAAGACTAACCTTGGATCATCCCGTCCCCTAGGCAAGCGCTCTATTTTCTCTAGTTGTCCTTCACCAATACATGTATAGATGGCTTCCCGACTTTTCGCGCTCCTCATTGGAATCGACAACTACAAGTCTGGACGTATCTGGAACCTCGAGGCCTGTGCTGACGACGCAAGGCGCGTAAAGCAGTGGTTAATGCATGACTTCCGAGTTCCGGCCACAAATATTGCTCTCCTAGTCAACAAGGAAGCTACCCAGCGTCGCATCGAGGACGTTTTCATGAGCCATCTCGTCAATAATCCAGCCATTTCCCATGGAGATGCCCTCCTTGTTTACTTTGCTGGTCATGGTAGCAGCATGCCCGCCCCACGCGATTGGTGCGAGGGCAGACCACGTCACGTTCAGGTTCTGTGCCCCTATGACCATGACACCAAGTGCCCTGAAGGCAGAGTTGCCGGGATCTCGGATCGCTCCCTGTGTTCTATGCTTGGCGAGCTCTGTGTGGTGAAGGGAGACAACATCACACTCATTCTTGATTGTTCATTTTCGCCTACTCAGCTAGCTGAGAACGCGCACAACCGGCATGGCATTCGGTGCACTCCTACCGAAAAGGCCCGCAAAGAGGATCTCTTCAATGGTTTGTGGAGAGGCGCCATTGGAAAGAGGTTCAGTGGAGAGCATGGATTCTACCAGGTCGATTGCCCGACCCATACGCTGCTGGCAGCGTGCAAACCCGAGGAGATGGCGGCGGAATGGAAGGAAGGTGGCAGATTCACACAGGCATTTCTAACCATGAAAAAGACAGTGCCACTCCACCAGCTCAAGTACTTCGAGGTCTCCGAGCGTGTTCATCCAGCCGGTCACATTCTACAGCACCCAGTTTGCTTAGGCCGACACAAAGACCGTGCGCTCTTCAATGGTATTCCTTTTGTCCAAGATACGAACCTCGTGCCCGTAGAAGGGGAGGGAGATGGCCTGCGCCTGCACATGGGGGCGATCCATGGTGTCGTCGAGGGAACTGAATTCAGCATCCACTCCCACAACCGCTTTGGTTCACTGAACCCATCACTTGACAACTTCCGGGTGTATGAGGTGCACCGCACTTGGTCTCTTGCCAGACGTAAAGGCATCAAGAAACGTGGGGCCAAGGGATCCTGGGCACGTATTACGCGGCAGAACACACGCACCCCCTTTCGAGTCTACATGAAGAAGACCTCGTCTATTCTCCGTCGTCTTTTCTGCCGCCCAAACCCCAATGAACTCGACGGCATATCCCTCTCAAGGAGGCTCGAGGCGGAGAACAGAACACTGTCCTTGCCATCCTGATAAAGGTAAGCCCCGAGGTTTATAGAATGCTGGAAGTACGTCCCTATTCGGCCTGGCAGTTGAATTTGGAGCGATTAATATACACCATGTTCATCTTGTCTGTAAAATATCGAGTGTTAGACTTGAGTAACGTATGTCTACTAATGCACAGCCCTACCATCTGTCAGTTTGAACTCGGAATCAAATACCCTCTGTGCATGCAGCCCGAGAGAACCACACAACGCTCACCTCAGAAGCCATCTCAAGAGTCTGCCAGTCTCCTCAAACGCCTTGCTGGCCCTTCGTCCACCAAGGCTGGGTCTGTTCCAAGAGTCTCAATGCATGTGCACCACATAACACGATTCCGTCCAGGCTGGTCCAGGATCAAAGTGAGATCAACCGCATTATCGCAGAGGCTTCCAAAGGCTCCAAGTTCTACGAGGCAAGCGGTTCGTGAATGTGCTTGCAACAACCTGCATGACCTTGTTCTGCCTATCTTAGAATGAGAAGAGGAAAGACAAGGAACTGTCTGAAAAGATTGCCAAGATCCTCAAACAACGCGACGAGGCATTGCATGGTGTGGATATTGGTGCGTCATATCTCGAGCGTCCACCGGAAACCCTCCCGGACTTGGTTCCAGGCGCGGTAGAGAGACATGCGGACTCTATCGTGAGTGCAGGTGATTGTAACGGCTCTTGCAGCTTACGAGCTCCTTTTTGGACAGATGGAGGAGCTTGAAGAGGAGCGCGACCTCAGTCAGATCATTGTGCATGTCGACATGGACGCATTCTATGCCAGCGTGGAGCTCCTCGACGACCCATCTCTAGAAGGAAAACCGTTTGGTGTATGTGCTCGACCCATCCATATTACGATAATTGACCCATCCAGGTGGGTGGTGGCGTACTTTCCACTGCTTCTTATGAAGCACGCAAGTATGGTGTTCGTTCCGGGATGGCAGGTGAGAAGGATAGCTTCCGGCTGTGACAATCGACAAAGTTGCGTAGAATTTGTTGCCAGGAAGCTCTGTCCAGATCTCATCGTCGTCAAACACAACTTTCAGCGCTACTCTGAAATGTCGAAAAAATGCATGAACATATTTCGGAGGTATGACCCCAACATGTCGGCGGCTGGCTGTGACGAGGGGTACCTAAAGTAAGTTGTAGAGTGATTCCACTATACTGATGCAACTTAGGCTCGGATAGCATAACACAGTACTGCCTAGACCGTCAAATTGACGCGGAAACATGCGTACAGGAGATGCGCGCCACCGTTCGTAATGAAACACAGTTGACGGTGAGCGCTGGTATCGCGCCCAACAAGGTTTGAAACTGCTATACTATGCTCTGAACTGAACTGACCAGTTTCAGATGCTAGCAAAGGTCAGCGAATGACCAGTTGTCCTATTGCTGACTGATTCAACCTACAGATCTCTTCAGACAAAGTGCGACTAGTTTGTAGCCTTGACACACACCCTACTTATTCTCTTTACAGAATAAGCCTAACGGACAATTTTATCTTCCATTTGACCATGACTCCATCAAGGCATTTATGCATGGATTATCCATACGTAAAGTACCTGGGGTAGGCAGAGTGCATGAGAGACTTCTGGATGCGATCGGTATCAAGGTGCTTTTGGGATGCGTGAATTCTGGGCCATCTGGCTGCTTACCACGAGCTCCTTCTATAGACTTGTGGGGACATTCACATTCACAGAGCGACATTGTATTTGATGGACAAGCAATTCGGATTGCGCTTCTTGCTCAAGACGTACCTCGGGATCGCTTCGAATGTAGTCCAAGCATGGAGGCGAGAAGAACGGAAGAGTATAGGTTCAGAGAGGTATCAAATAATTACGCTGGATGTTGTGCGCGTGCTAAGGTCATTATCAGGACGTTTCGCGCCTTGAGTGATAGACAAATGATTCTTTCAAAACTGGAACATGTTGCCGATGAACTCGCAAATGATATGGTATCGGATGGGTGGACAGGCAAGACTGTCACACTAAAGTACAAACTCGATACCTACGAGGGTAACGTCCTGCGGCCTTTGTTTTCTCTTCTTCTCGGGACTGACGCTCTCTGAGTCTTTACTAGGGCAAAATCGTTTGACCATTGGGTTAGCCAGAGGAAAGAAGATTTGTTTGCGGTGAGACCATTGGCCCCATGGCGTCAAGGCTTTCTGACAGGTGGTGATTTGTCAGATTGGTAAAGAGCTCTTACTCCCGGAACTTCCACTAACAATCCGATTGATTGGGTTGCGAGTGACGAAGCTCAAAGATCTGCGTGCTGCGGAGCCTGCAGGTGGGATCAAGCGCGTAAGTGCTGGAAGGACTGATCGTTCGAACAACCCTCGGACGACATATTACCCATCTAGTTTCTTGAGGCCTCGAACTCGCCGCAGAAAAGGGCTAGGTTGGAGGAAGAAGTGGAAGGGCAACCTGAAGTTATGGGTGAGGATGATTCAATGCCAGGATTCTTTGAAGAGGAGAATTTTGCACTGGACTACCTTGGACATGATGATCCCACCCTGGAAGACCCTGAAGATACAACACTGACACGATCAAACTCACACCCCAAACCTGTTTCAGGCATTGGCTCTTTAGCCTTTGGGACGAATGGCAAAGACGCTCCGGTGCAACCATCTGGGTCTGGTCAAGGGACAGAACACCACACTTGCCCCGTCTGTAGCAAGGAATTGAAAACAGACAATCAAGGGCTCAATACACATATCGACTTTTGCTTGAGCAGGGGGGCGATATTTGAGGCGCAGGCAGAAGCGAGCAGTCCAAAAAAACGGACCGACCATGTTTGAGAAGGGGAAATGATTGTCACGTGACCTTATTTTAACGTTGACGAGGTCGTGTTGTTTTAATAGAAAAGCATGCAAGCATGTCGCATCCTTTGCAACGCTGCACGGACGAATATTAGTAGGCTTAATCCTTGTTTTCTAGCCAACAACATACAAGTTCGTTCGACAAGTCTTGCTGCCGACTCACCCCACAATGATTATGTTCTACACGAACCCGAACGCGTATCCGTATTGCTACAGGAGACACTGTCGCTCCTACCCCGAACACTCTTTGCCACTGGTCATGCGTCGGGCCCAGAGTCATATCTTTTTTGGGGAAATATACTTGAGAGATCAATCACTGAGCTAGGCTCTGGTTCAGACCAGGTACCTACGAAGGCTTCCATTGCAGGTGAGTTGTTCTGTGATCGTGATCATTCAACCCCGAATCCGTGCCTCCATATAGTCTGTGGTTTCGACAAGTGGGCTGGCTCGCACGACTTGGTCTCAGCCCTTTTGGAAGACCCCTTCTCTTCCGATTCCACTCATGCCGACATTTTACGCAACCGGTGGAAGAATGCACCTAGCTCCATAAATATCGAGTAAGCAAAGCCACTCCCCCTTACTGATCAAGCAGTGCCATACTGGCTCCATGCAGGTATGGTAAACCCTCTGCGTTTGCTGGGGAGCTCTCTAGCCCGTCGGAATGGTTTCTACGATTCCCACATCCCGTTCAACTCACCGAGCTCCCGGACTTGTTATCCCTATCCAGCGTTAGCGACGAAGTGGATAATCTCTTGCTGAATAACGATATTCTTTTGCTACTCGCCGACCCCGTCGTCACTCCTTTCTCCGACCTGGTCATCCGTGCCAGACACCTGGTCAACAAGCCAAACACTATTCTCATACTGACATCAGGCTCCATTTCTGACTCTCACCGTCAGTCCGTTTCCCGGACGTTGTCTAAGATGGGGTGTCGGCCGGGACACATCCTATTCGTGGAACCCAGACAGGCTCTGGATGCAGTCACCACATTACAAGCCAACCCGACGTTGCCCTCCGCAATTGACAGATATCAAAGAGACACCCTTGAATCCCGAATATCCACTGTCACCACGGCAATTAGCGAGATTCTCAGTTCGGAGAACCCAGAGACGACATCTTTGGCGCATCTCCGACAGAGAACGGCCCTTTGGCAAGTCCATGGTTCTCTCTCCGCAAGCTTTCGATTACTAGAAACAACCAAGAAGGATATGGAGCTTGTGACTGGCAAGGTCGACGACTTGTCATCTGAGGTACAAAGAATCCGCGAAAATGCAAGAGAGGATATACTCGGGGAACCAGGAGAAAAAAATAAGGCTGAAAGGGCATTGTCTCTCGGAATGAAGGAATTAGATGCACTGCTAAGGTCCATCACGTTCTGGAAGATGGTCTGGCGGGTCGATGAGATAGGGTCGATTGTTTCTGCTGCTGTTCAAGCGCAGTGGTGTAGAGGCCTGGAAAATCAAGTAAGAAGCATTTGGTCGAACGCATCAAAGAGTCTCATGCTCATTGCAAAATTAGCTCATTCTACACACCGGTCGCCTCGAATCTACAAAGAAACAACTGACTCTTTCCGCACACCGTCTCGTTTCTGCTTCCTCATCAGACTCTCTTCATTCACCCGTCCTCGAAAACCAGCTACAACAATTACAACGTTTGCCTGCCCACGTTCTTACGCCCAATAGCCTGACACAGCCGATACACAACCGCCGGAGTCAATTGATCCAACATACGACCGCAAGGCTGCACAGGGAAGCACAGACCGCTGTTGTTGGCACGTTTGGCAGTGTGCTAAGCGGTGCAAGTTTAGGATGGTGGCTGACATTTGGTGAACCAATTCTCAGCCTGGGCACAGGGGCCGAGATGGGGACGGCGATAGGCTCTGGTGCGTTGCTCGCGTTGGGTGGTCTCCGGTGGGCAGTGGGTAAGTGGGAACGGGCAAAACAAAGATGGGTGCAGGACTCGGCAAGGATTGGAGAGGGGCTCACGCGTGATCTTCACGTACGCATCTGGTTGTGCATTTCATGATCGATCGCTGACACCAGGTGTACACAGAACACCATTCAGCAGACGGTAGACAGCAATGTAACTATTGTTGCTTGGACGGCATGCAAGGGCGTGCAAGATCTGATCAACAGACGCCACGATGAGATCTGTCAGTTGGATAATAGACTTTCTGACCTAGATGCCAAGCTTCACGCATGTGCGCCATTCCCTGCAACATGGACCAGTCAAAGGACGCCTTCAAAAGAGGTAGATATAGAATAGATGATCATTATTCCGTGGGCAATGGTATACATGATGCAATATATATTCCTCCCGTCTATGGTCGTGTGATGACAATCGCTGGTACAGGACCAGGTTGTGGAGTTGCCTGGCCCGGTCTAGGAGTAGGTGTGTCCTCTGAGTCGCTCTCATCTCCAATCCCAAAAAGTTCTTCGCGCTCATCCCAGACGTCTGCAAGGCGATTGCGCTTGGACGTCTTTGCCTTGGACGGTAAAGAAGACTTTCCGGAAGAATTAGCGGGGTGACCATTAAAGAGAGGGAGAAGTTGCATCCCAGATGGACCGGCCTCGTCGTCCGAGAAATCTTGATCTAGAGAATCATCGGTATTCAACGGCCGGTATAAACGAGCAATCTGGAGCAAAGTGAGCGAGAGAGCGACCAAGACGAGGCGTATGCCTACCTCTCTCCTGGAACGATAGTGTCTCTCGATATGATAAGATGTATAAAGGCCGATGGCGGAGCCACTAATGTTGGCCTAGCGAATCAAGAGTAAGCGATCACGCCGCGCGGCTGACGAGAAGCACGAACCACTACGTCACCGACATCAAAATGATTATGCTGGACGTTCCGTGGGCTGAGGTTATCCATGATAAGAGTAGAAAAACATACGGGCAACAATGATTGTACGATTTCGCTGATGAGCCCACCAATGAAGGTGCAGACGACGGCCGTAAAGATCAGATCGGCATAACGCCAGTACCAGACCCGTCTAGCGTCTCTGGAAGCAAGCACGTTGAGGGCAAGTCTCAAGCCGGAGTGTGTGGAAAGGCGTACTCCTCTACGTCGAAGATGAAATAGAACATTCCGGTTGCGATGCAGAAGCAAGTGAGATGGACAAACTTGGTGTTGAGGGGCAGAGAGCGGGTGAGGTCGGTGAACCCGAAGAAAGCGAGGAGAAGCATGAAGACGGTCGTGAAGAGCAAGAACCACTGCGAACGGAGGATTGAGAAAGACGCCAGACACAGGCAGGGGACGAACCGGTCGTAGACGAATGGGGAGGTCGTACTTTGGCAGGGTAAGTTTCTGGGATTTCATGATAGCCCTCGAGGCCCTCTTGACAAGTTTTTGGACATGTTTCGAGGGCGAGGACGAGGAGAAGAGCTGGACGAGGTCTGGCATGAGTGCGTGGTGTACGATCAAGACACCCATCATGACGCTGTTCAGCCTGTCCACCTGCGAGATTTCGGATGCGCTCCTCAAGCTTGGATATCCTCACGGCGGGTTCATTCCAGACATCCACATCCAATCCCCCGTCCCGTTCGATGGACCCATAGCTGGCCCTGCTTACACCGTGCAAATGGTCCGTGTCTCAGACCGGACAGCCCCAGCGCTCGCTGCGCATTTTGTAGACACCGCACCCGCAAACTCGATCGTCGTCATCGACGCTCCTCCACGTTCAGTTCCTTCTTTTCATCCCCGAGTAGTGCCTTTGACCCCGATGCTCATACAGACACCAAGAATGCGGTGTGGGGAGGTCTCATGACCGCCGCTGCACAGACCAGAGACGTCCTCGGCGTCGTCATATCTGGCCGTTGCAGAGACCTAGCAGAACATCGTTCTGCAGGCTTTCCAGTGTTTGCGCGTGGTCACTCGACTCTTGGGCAATCGCCATTTGTTCGCCCGTCCGCTCTCAACGTTCCTCTCGTCATCCAACCTCAAGACAACCCAGAGGGTCCGGATGGCTTTCCAGCGGTCACAATTGAGCCCGGTGACTGGATCGTTGCGGACGAAGACGGGGTGGTCTGCGTTCCCAAAGGTATCGTTGACAAAGTGGTAGAGAAAGCCGAAATCGCAAGAGACATCGATGCCAGAGTGTTGGAGGATATCAAGGCAGGCAAGGGCGTTCAGGCGTCGTTCAAGTTGCACAGAGGTCGTTGATCACCAGCTACATCATTGGTATCCCAAGCAAGACCTTGGGAGGTATTACAGCAAGGCTATGTATCGAGTACAGACCACAATGGCTATTTCGTCGGATCCAGCACGACGATAAGAATGGCGCATTGTGATGAGAAGGTCTATTAAAACCAACATAATATCTAGAATGCAGTTCGACTCAGCAAGGTTTCTTCCCATACAAACCAGAACAGAGATTGATAAGACTCCACATAGAAGATCTATGCGCGTATCCCTCCCTTCAGAGAGAGGCTGGTTTTCAGCGCATGAATGGCGAAACGGATAAAGTTGTGCAAAGCCCAAAGGAGAGACACTGTTGGCCTGGTTCAACACATCGCCGCGAATTCTACAACAGAATCGACTCACAAAGCAAAATAGGGAGCCAAAACATCACCAGCATCCGATCGTCTGCATTGCGTTAACAATAGAACAAAAAATCAGTAAACCACTCACGTTTCTTTGCCGTATGTGTGTGCGTTTTCACAGGGACATATTCGTACGCGTCCGCATCCGGTGCCGGTGTGGACGTAACCTTGTAGCCCACTTGTCTGGGTGGACGATCCAGTACGTTTGAAGTTTTGGGAGAGGCACACTCATGACTGGGTTCTTGGAGCTCCGTGTTGTCCACTCCAGGCTGTCGCACCATGCTCTCCTTCGTCTCTCTGGGTGTATACATTGGAGGGGCTTCGTCGCCAGGAGAGGGACGGAGAGTCGTGGTGGCAATGGCCATGGCAATCCATTTCTCCCATATTGCTCGGAGTTCCTGGGCAGTGCTATAACCAGCTGCTCGCGAGTCACCCTCTTTACTATTCGGACCCTCGTCTCGCTGACTATCTCGTTTATCACCAAGGAAGGATGGCCAACCAGGCATTGGAACAAAGACAGGGAACACCATTGGTATCTGTGGTAATGCTGCCCAAGGGACAGTGGGCATCTCGGGTAAATGCAGTGGGAGTTGCGGTATGGTGGGTATGATTCCTTGGGGTGCAGCAATTTGCGCGAGTGTCCGTTGGATCAGCGCAACAAAGGAAGCGGCCTGCTTCTCATCAGCAGTGGCATCGAGTTTCTGCTTCGTGATGTCGATTTTGTCTGGGGTTTGTGAAGGTAGCGGGATCTGAGAGCTCCCCCTTTTGCATTCTTCGTGGCTATCGTGGATTCGGCGAGGGCGGCGACGCACGCTACGATAGGTATGTTTCCGCTTGACCACGATGGATGATGCATCTTCATCGCTTTCCACATCCCCGAGATGGGATTCACCATCCTCATCCTCGTTATTATCGCTGGAGTCATCTTCCGAATCAGTATGGTCAACGATCCTGTCAAAGAAATCAGGCGGCGCTATATCTTGAGGCGTCTTCCCAAGAGCGTTGACAATCTCCAAGTCTGCACCAGCCGACACAAGGAGTCTAGCACATTCCTTTGACTGAACCAGGACTGCAAAATGCAGGGCTGTATATCCATTGCGGTCACGTGCGTCCAAGTCGATGCCATGCGAGATGAGGAACTCGGTCAATGCGGTGAAATTTAAGAATACTGCCAAGTGGAGTAAAGTGTGCCCAATCGACGACGTATGAGACACGGCAGCCACGGAAGGCATGGTAGAATGCTCCTCGGTGGTGATATCAATGAGTGACAAGAACTTTGTGACAGCAGCCTCAAAGCTATGCCTTTCCCCCGGGCGCAAGAGTAGGAGGGACTGAATGTCGTGGAATGATGTTGGTGCGACCTGCATCCTATCGCATGGGGAAGAGGTAGACCCAGGAAGAGAGTCCCCAGTACCTGTAGATCCAACTATGCGCAATGCAATATTCTTTGCGTCCTCGATTTTTCCAGTCATCTTGAGACCCACTACCTGGAGAGCGAGCTCCATTCTAAGGCAAAAATCATTACAGTTTCAAAAAAGTCTGTCAGCTCACTCACAAAGCGCGGTCCGATTCATCCGTGTAAGTGAAAAGAGAAGGAAGCGAGGAATTGTTGGTGTCGTCGAGACCTTCGAACCAAACCGTGACAATACCGGGAGCAGACCGGGGGGGTAAAATGCAAACAAGAGTATTATCACTCCATCTCTGGGTTGAGCTTGCGATGACATCGCCGAAAACGCAGTTAAACTGAATTGCCGGATGAAAGTTTTCGCCCAATACAGTGACTTCTATGCCACCGTGGGTGGGACCGGATGAAGGGATAAGGCGATGAATCTTGGGCAACGGAAGTGACGAAATGGGTGGGGGAGAACTTGGATCAAAGAAAAGAAAGGGCATAGGTTGGGGAGGGACAAGAGTAGTAAGGAGTTGTGAAGGCTGTGGTACCGATGCGGTCTGTGGTGAAAACATGTCGGGGGACGAAGGGAAGTGGGGAGTTGGTATGGTAGAAATCTCATTCTGAGGACTGAAGATCGCAGTACTAGGAATGGCGTTGAGGGGGGTGGATGCAGGCTCGCTCGAGCTGAATGGGGATGGTGAGTCTCCGTCGGTCATGAACGCTGCTGAAGACTGAGCAGGTAAAGGGGAGGATTGTGGAAGCTGCGATGGGGTTGGCGAACGAGTGTTGGGAGCTGTATAAGGACGTGTGGAAGGGGAATTGAAGCACGAGCTCAGACTAGTGACGCTGGGCTCCCTGGAGAACTTGGGTTGGCTATTACGGCCAGCAGCGTCATAAGGCTTCGAACGAGTCTTTAGCTGGCGTTTTCCAGTTCGAGATGGATGTTTCAAGAGAGGAGTGTTGTCCGTTGATGGCATGACAGAGGGTAAGCCGGGCCAGTCAACTTGCGTTTCCAAGGTTGGAGTAGATGCGACCACTCCCAACTTGACGGTTGACTTGTGATCGTCTGTGATCATGATTGGAGGTGACGTGCCCGTGCCAACCGGGCGGCCATTGTTGTCCATCATAGTGAAGTGGATATTAAACCCGACCTTCTCTCGGTGGTGCCTGCAATAACAAGTGATCCGGACAGGAAGTACGGTAGACCCTGCAGAAAAATCGAGTACATCTGGGCAATTAAACTGAATGATGCTCGTCGTATCCTCCTTGATGCTTCTGTGGCGCTCAGAGCCATCTTCGGGGGTATCCGAATCTGAACGGGCAGGTCGTACACGAGCTGCCAGCTTGCGAGCTACGCGCTTTGCCTTGACAAAGTTTATGAAGACATGGATAACTAAAGATCTGGGCCCATACCTCTCTATTCCTGCAACTTGCACAGCTGACAACATGGTTATGTGGGGCTGTAGCGCAAGTTACAGTTGCGGTCAGATGGAGGATGTCCGCAGGTGCGGGATCTTGCCGCGTGTTAGCGACAAAACAAGGTTCAGATATGGGAAAATCACCTATTTTTCCCTCTCTCCGAGTACGCCTCTTCGTGGAGGTTCCCGGTGGCAGTTTGAGCCACTTCCACGAGCCGACTCTATCGTACTGATTTTGCTCCCCGGCGGAAGTGCTTGCGTGGGTGAGGTCGACAGTGACCCGCACCTGCGTCTCGACACGCGACTTTGTGCCGCTCTCAGGAATGTTGGGAGTTAATATGACGAGACTAATTCAGGAGATAAGACGGCGGACAGTAACATAAATGATAGCACACCTGTGGCATGACTCTCTTGGAGGACAAACGACCTTGCGGGTAACGAACGCTGGGTCCCGCTTGCATGTCCGCGTCGCTGGAGGGGGCACAATTGGTGTAGAGTGCATTTGTGAGAGAGGGGGTATGGAGAGAGCGGACTCGTGAACGGATCGCCGGAATGAAGTACAAATGGGTTGCAGTGGCTCAGGGTGGGTAGCGTCTGAAGGCGACTGGACACCTGGAGGCGCGTTTTCCCCGCTCAAGCACACGGAGCTGCAGAGAGAATAAGTGAGATGGAAAAGAAGCTGTACGATCAGCATACTCGTCATAGGCGTGTTCCTGGATGATATCGTCGAGTTGGAGCATGCGCTCGCTGCCCGGTTTTTGGTACAAGTCGGTGTCAAAAGCGCAGAAGTTGTCTGCAATGGGCAATGGGCGATACCATGAGGGAAGTTCATTGTGAATGGTTACGCTGTGGGGGACGTCCGAGGTCTCTGGTGTTTCTGGGGATGATGAGCGAGAGGCCATCGTCGCTGCGGTCGTCGTTGACATCGGTGGCGACGGCGGGTAGAAACGACGAGCCCGGTGTGGACAACTGCGGAGGATGGGACAAAGACACGACGAGAGGACAGGGAACGTCCAAAAGCAGTGACCCCGCGCCAGGATGATCCAGGACCCCAGGAACTCTGATTAACTGAGAATTTCCCATCCCTTGTGCACAAGTTGACTTGTTGTTCACCATGAAGCGCGGTGCAGAGAACCAGCTCACAAAGGACAGTCCCGACGACGAGGACGACGAAATCGAGGTCTGTATCTCTCTCTTACCTGTTGGTCTTTGTCTCACACACACAAGGAAATCCAAGACCCACAGGGTTTCCAAAAAGCGGACGAGTCTGTCCTAGCAAAGAGACAGTACGTTGACTCCATCGCCCTCATACAAACCGCGTAGCTGACCTGATTTTAGAATTCGTGCTCTCCCTAAGCGCGTGTTGGCTACTTCGAGGCCACCATCTCTCAACGGAGTGTCACCACCTCCCACTCAGGACGTAGAGAAAGAGAAAGTTGTGCGTAAGACGCGTATTTTCCAAATCCCTTTACTCATATCTCTTAGGAGGGCGTTCCTCCACCCAAGTTTGGAGGTTTCGCTGGTTTTGGGGCAGGGTCTGCTGCACCTAACCCATTCACCTTCACTGCCCAACCACCACCAGTGTCTGCTTCCACACTCTCCGAACCAGATACCACGTTTGGGCCCACAAAACCAACTCCTACCGTGTCACCATTTTTGGGAACACATACACCACTGTTTTCGCCAGATGCCGACACATCCTCTCCAAAACCCGCACCATCTTCCCCAGCAGAAGATAATGATATAGCCTTCAAGTATTTCAAGTCTCTTCGCGGTCTCAACGTTTCTTTCCTTTCCGCAATTTCTGCCGCAGTAGAGAAGGATCCCTTCTGCAACGTTGCTAACTTAGTGGAGTCTTACAAGAACCTACGGACGACAATTCAATCCGAATTTGACACCTCTTCGCAACCACCTGCAAATCGTGAGCCTACTACGACTAACCCCGCTCTCCTCTTTGGTGCCAAGACACCACCGGAGAAACCCGCTTTGTTCACCATGCCCAAACCGCCTCCCGTCGGTGGGTCTGGTGACACGGCTCCCAAATTTCTGCCACCTGGTGAGGCTGGCGCAAAGACCAGTGGTTTCACTTTCTCGCCGTTTGTACTACCCTCAAGCTCTACGCCCACGCCACTAGCTTTTGGTCTTGCATCCAAGCCAAGCGAGACATCTACATCGACTACTCCCCCCGAACCTGCAAAATCTGCTTTCACATTCGGCGCTTCAAAGACATCCGCATTAACATCGAGCACACCACCAGCTTCTGGCTTTTTATTTGGTGCCCCAAGCGTCGAGAATGCCTTGTCCAAGTTAGCTCCTCCGAACCAGGAAACTGAGAGCTCGTCCGCCGCTTCGTCACGACCTGCTTCCACTGCGCCTGGCTTCGGTTCTGGCAGTGTGCCAAATTTCTTTGCCACCAAATCTACCGGCGCGTTGGGTACGGATGCAACATCCAAGCCTACCTCGGTGTTCGGTAGTTCGATCTTTGGCAACAGCGGTACTACTGAATCCAACAAACCATCTCCATTTAGCTTGCTCCCATCTGCCGACAAGGATACTCTCAAGGCCAATACCGCTCTCTTTGGAAACACGACCACATCTTCGTCTACATCAACAAGTATATTTGGGTCTTCTTCTGACAAGCCCGTCAACGTCTTTGGTAGTGCCTCCCCACCTAAAACAAGCCCGTTTACTTTTGGAAAACCAGGTGGAAGTATTGGAAATCCCGTGGGCTTCGGATTTGGTGGCTCTTCACCCAGCGCCAGTGATACTATGGTACCAGTGTCATCGGGTTCAGGTTTTATATTTGGAGCGCCGGCAGCCAAGCCTAGTGAAAGTTTATTCTCTCCCGCTGCGACTGACAAGTCAACCGAGTCGACTCCACAACCCGACGCGGAAGGCAATGAGGAAGGTGGGGAGGAAGACGCGGCAAAATTGCTACCTTCCCATACCCACGATGAAGAAGGCGAGGGTGAAGAAGACGAGGAGACGACGCATGTTATCAGGTGCAAAGTCTATCGATTATCCAAATCCGACGATAAGAGCGAGTGGAGAGACCTCGGAATCGGTTTGTCTCCCTTGCTCTTAACCAAGCCAGTTCTTACGCCTTTGTTAACAGGGATGTTCAGACTGAAAAAACACAAGGTGACGAATGTTCGACGAGCGCTAATGCGGAACAGTAGTACAGGCAGAATCCTAATTGTTAGTATACTGTGACCTCGTCTTTCCCTGTTCTTATCGTCCCCCATAGAACTTCCGGATATATGGGGGCCTGAAGCCTTCGATGGCAAAGACTTCGGTCTCGTTTATCGGATACGAAGACAACGCACCAGCGTCTTTCAGAATCCGGGTCAAAACTGAACAACAAGCCGAGGAGCTGAAACAAGCCATGGAACGGGAGATTGGTGCCAGCCAAGCAACAGAGTGATATTCTGTGTTCTGTTCCATTGCTTCTTCCCTATTTCGCATAGCATTACAGCCTATTGCTACATCCTGCTATTCATCCGAATCACTATTCCCGAATGCACTCCCAAGTGGCTATTTGACATTCAAATGACTTTGTGCATTATGCCATATTGAATTAAGCACGAATGCCTCGCTGAGGAGGAGCTCGATTTCATGGTCTCCCCAGTCCTGAGTTGGAGGGGATTGCAGAAACATGATGATACCCTACATTAAATGAGTAGGTATGAGGTACAAGGACCACTGAACTTGCCTGAAAATCCATCTGTCGAAGCTTTGCGCTCCACTTGACAAGAAAAGCAGAACAAACGTAAAGGTGGAACTGGGAAAAGGCGTCAGCCCCCTCTGCCTAACGGAAATTATTGGTCGGCAAGCGGTAAACAACGGTGAGGCTTGAGACACTAACCAGATATGTGTCCCACATGCGTATCGTATTCTGCACAGTGATTTCTCGCATGAGCAGACAATTCATCCAGCGGAATGCGAATTGCATAAACTCGACGTTTTGAGACCCAAGGTGTGTATGAAGTGGCGCTATCGTTCCATACGGTCAATATCGCAACGCTGTCAAAAGTGAAGACGAACCATCGATCCGTGCCACAAGCTCCGACATTCGCTTGACGCTACGGTGTATCCCAGGTTGAGCTGATATGTAGTTGTCTTGTATACCGTCCAAAAGTCGGGAGAGGCACCAGAACGAGTCAGCTTCAACAGCACTCATAACGCTTTCCGGAAGCAAGGAGGTATCAAACTGTTCCGGGTCGGAATCTTTTTGGAACAGTAAGCATCAAAAAGATGCGAAATGCGGACAGTGGCGAACTTGCCAATGTATGCTGAAAGAAAAACTTGAAAAAAGGGGGTCACCAGGTCGTTTATCCCTTGAACATACCCGCTTGCAGGATGACGTATAGCCCAGACATAGAGTATCCTCTCAAGACTCTACTTGCAGGGATGTCAGAATCAGTACAGCGAACCGGAGAAGACGACGTACGCGCTGCGTGGATGCCTGCATCCAAAGTTGTACACCGGGTCGCGTCCGTGGAACATCTATCTCGATCTGGTGCCATATCTGTTGATCCACGCCCTGGCGATCACGAGCAAAGGCAAGCTCAACCAAAGAGAGATACTCCCCACGCTTGCGAGCGAGTGTAGTTGCACGCAAATTCAAAGGTAAAGGTATATATCCCTTGGAAAATACTTCAATCAACCGATAGTCGGGATGTAACTCGCACATACGAGAAGTATTGGCCAAACAACCGGTCTAAGGTCACTCGGTGTCCCAGACCAGGCAAGTTTTCGGAGGTCAGCTAACGGACATCGTTGGATGGTGGCACCATCGATTCTGAGCGCCGATCACTTACAAATGTTCAGGTCCTCCGCGCTCAAGCAATCAACGAATTTTAGTCGTCGGTTGCTACGAATAGAGGATTCCCGCGAATGTTTGCCGGAATCACCCGCACGTTGTAAGGCGCCAGATCCATGACTAGAACTGAGTAATGCTGGAGGCAAAGACGGCTTGGGCGAGTGCAAGAGCCTGCGAAACGGATCTAACCGTATACTTAGAAGAGGATCCTAATGGGAGATAGTAGCCTGTACCGTTCATTATCTCCTCAACATCAGACTTCACAGACCCACGCGCTTGTCTGAATCCGTCTGCAGTTACGGATTCGACAATCTCGGGCTCAAGGTCACCCACAACCATATCACCATCAACATCAGCATCTTTGTCAGGAAACCTTGAAGTTGTCTCATCCGTGTTGGATTGCGCAAAGCTCGATTTCCTGACCATGGTCCAGCCACCCTTGGCCGAAGGTGGTTGACCCGACTCGAACTTGGGGGGGTACGAGCTGGGACTTGGCGGGTTGAGGTGCGTGTAGGATTGAGCAAGGGTAGATGAGGAGGTGTTGGTGGGTGATTTTGGGACGGGCTTGGGTGGTGTTTGAAACGAGGGTTGTCGCTTTGATTGGGTATTCGACGAGTATCTCCAAGAGTGCGCTATCGTGGAATGTCGTGGAGATTCCGAATCCGATGCGCTGTCCCAGACGTCCTCCTCCGCCCAATCCGTGTTTGAGTTGGCATTGAAGGAGGGGTGTATACCGATGTGTGGGCGCGCTGGAGGTGGCCTCGCCGCCATCGTTCTCGATGGCGAGCAGCCCAGGTGGGAAGAAACGTGTAATATCATCACGTGCAGTTTGACGCGCCTTCAAAGCCCACTACAAGCCATGCTCAGAGATCCCAAAGGTAAATGTAACTACTGCAATGTGTACGCTGGAAGAGACAGGGTAAAAACCTGTGGTCGATGCCGGTTGGTCCTTTATTTGTCTGATACACATCCGACTCATCTATGCCCTACAAGTCTGGTGCGTTATTGCTCCAAAGAATGCCAGGTGGGGGCGTGGAAGACCCACAAACAAAGATGCACCTCTTCTCTCCGAGACAAACTGGCTAAAGATCCAGAGGCTCATGCTTTAAACGCGGCACTCTCAAGGTGGATAAACAAGTGGAGGGCCGACTTGCATAACTGGGCAATCTGGGCCTTGGACCTCGCAAATCATCCAGCAGACCGTTTGGCCACTCATAGGTGACCCAAACTCACTTTCTTGACCGGCTTCCCTAATCTCAAGTTTAGTTTAGTGATCGAACTGGTGCGCCGTCCTAATCCTCCTAATCCATCCCTTTACTTCATGGTAAGTAAGACTGGCTTCCAGACCGTCTCGGTGTTGTCATAATTGTTTCACAAGATGCACGGTGGCGAGATCATGACACGTGAAACCTTCCTCGCTCACTTGAGTGCAGCCGACGGCCTCGATAAGGAGATTGCTGCTACAGTGAACGAGCAACGAAGCAATGATACCGCACAGATCATTGTCCTCTGTGAAGGGCTAGCCCGATTTTTGTGGTTCTCTCTTCGCGATGGCGGGGCCTCAGTAAGACAACGTGATCCAGCGTTATCCCGAAGTCTCGCAGATGACTGGGAGAGACGCTTAACCATAATAATTGAAGGTGGCGAACGTGAGTACTGTGGTTCAGTTCCTAGATGAACCTATCCACATATGTCCCATACAGCAATAACTTCAGAGCGCTAGAGCCAAGCTCGGAGGTTACCCTTCGCTGTGTTATTTCATCGCTTTACTGTACTGTGTCCCTCTCAAAATACTCGCTACGAAAGTGTCGTAGTCGTGTACGTGATCTATTATACAAGCTGCACATGCTCAAATGATGTTGGTTCGCTAATCTAGTATTTCTTCAACTTTTTTTTTGTAATCCGTGCCACGCAGATAGTACTTGGGGCCGAAGTATTGGATCAGGGTATGCTGCGAGTTTTGGAAACATGAACCACCGAATTGCCAATGCATAGGTTTGTGAGGTGTGATAGACCTGAGTGCGAACATGGATAATCATTGAAAAAACTGAAGACCTACTGCCAGCGATCGTTAACCCTAGCCCGCGTGGTTGCGGTACTGGCAGGAATGAGGTAGTGAAAGTGTTGTCAACAGCGCATACTATAGCTGGTTCGTCGAATAAAATCCTCCTCTGACCACCCATAGTATTCTCTTAACCTTTTTCTGTAATCTCGCAGATGGTGTGGTTGTAGCGTTGGGTCAGGATGTGCTGCAATTTTGCAAATGTCAATTACAGAATTGCCACAGCAACCAAGGAACGCGTACGCTTGTGGAACGTGATAGACTTGTGTATCCGTGTCAGCCCGATACATCGAGAAAGCAGAAGACCTACCCTATCCCCCGAGTTCGGCGGGTCGAACCGAACAGACGAACCCGCGGTGCTGGGATCGTACTTAAACCCCATATCTCGCATTACCTTAAACGGGGTTAACCATATGACTAGAATAGCATGTAGTAAATTGATCACCTTCAAGAAATTTTCCCATTTCAACGAACCAGCCTTCTCATCAGCATTCGTGCGCATTAGTTGATGCATGTATCCGGCTGTCTTTTTTCCTAGTTTAGAAATCCATGAGGACCTTTTATTTGCAGCTTGATCGTCCGCGCCCTCATTCTTAGCCTTGTCTTTCGAGCCAAGTTTTGAAAGGAATCCCCTTCTCTCCGAAAAAAGGGATGCGTGGTCGGGACGGGATTTGATTTTCTCTTTTGGAGCATCCAAATCTTGTAGGTAAGAATGGGCAGACTGTGCAACGGTGGGGTGAATAGGGAGTGAGGATGTCGACGTGTTGGCAAGGGAATTGAGCGAAGGATTGGATGCAGGAAGCTTGCTCGGAGGTGTTTTGGTGGGAGTTTCTACGAGCGTAGCTGCAGGGGGGTTCTTTGGTGGGGTCGAGATAACAGGCACAGAATCTTCGTGGACGGTTGGTAACTCATTGGTCGCATTCTTCTTCTTCTTCTTCTTGCTTGTTGTAGAGGTGATATCTTCCTCGTCTTCCGCGTCCTCAACAGTTGGGCGGTAGTCTTTCCGTCCTTCACCGACAGAAGCTGCGAATAAATATTTAAGAAAGTTGTGGTTTACCTCAACGTTTTCTACGTACCAGGTGGGTGATCTTTGTCTGACGTGGGTTTTGTTGGGGGGACTGTAACACCAGAAGTGTCAGAACTCTTAGTAGACGAGGAAGAAACATTGGTCTGCTTAGTCGAAGCCTTGGTAGCCTGACCCTTCTGTCTGAAAAGCCCCTTCCGTGGCTCGGAGCGCGTAGTGGAGCTAAGCTTCGGATCTGAAGAAAACATACGTCCTGTGAACGTATTGGTGAATGGGACCCAGAGACCATGCGGATGTCGTACCTCTCAGTGATCCAAGGAGCTTGAGAAAAGGGTTTCCTTTCCTTTCCTCTGCTAGCGCATCGAACTCGGGAACCGTTGATTTGGGATCGAAGAACTCAGGTATCCCCATCACAGTATCCATCGCCTCTCTCAACATTGCTCGATGAACGTCCTCTTCTTCAGAATCATAATCACTCTCGTCGTCATCGTCGTCGTTGTTATCCTCTTCCTCGTCACTCTCGGGAGCGAGTTCTTCGCCGTTTTCATCGGAGGTATCCGATACAGACTGGAGGTCAGGCATGGAACAATCACTGTCATCAGCGTGGCCGGACGTGATTGCAAGGAACTTCTTTTGCTTGTTCTTTCCACCAGCTTTTTTGTGACCAGTGGCCCTTATAAGCGGCATCGAGAATTGCTCTCCGTCAGAGTCATAATCATAGGTACGAAGGCTAGGGGTATAGAAGGAACTCCATTGAGGAATGCGGTGGAGAGCTTCGTCCAGTTGCCATAGAGAGTCAGGAGACAAACCCGATGTTGTTTTGTAGTTCTGTTGAAGGATCAGAAGAAGGGGATCAGAAGAACCGAAGACATACGAGGTTGATAAACTTCCACATATTATCAAGTACAGAAGGATCCTTGGTTCTTTCCAGCGGATTGATGATGTCCTTGAAGTTGCTGTATGACTCTGATGCTTGTTTTGAGTAAATCTGGGCGTCAAGCCACCTTTCATACTGCTCTGGCATCTGACATGGGAGTGATCTGAGATTCTTGCCTTGAGGGCCTAAAAGAGGGCTATCCAAGAGCTCCTGGAGTTCCAATGAAACCTATGTAAAAGGTTGCCACACTCTTTGCATGCTACACCAAAGGACCCGCGGGAGTAGGGACTTACGGAAAGGTCGCCGGCAGCATCCCACATCGTCTGCGGGAACCTCTTTGCCTCCTTTGGGGATTCATCAACGGCGTCGTGTAGGATATGATATAGGATTCGCCTCGGATAGGGTGCTCTAGGGAAACACAGCTCAATTATGATAGAGTCTATGAATGACCTGCAAGCATCCTTTAGGCCAGCCCAGTCAAAGGCTATGGAAGGCTCGCCAGGCTGCGCATTCTCGACTTCTTTGAAGTACCGAGAATAGTGAGCTGAGAAAATTATGAAGCATCAACTTCAGTGGAAAGGGTGGGATGACATACGTGTAGTCATGGCAAGAACAGAGAAATTTGCCTGTCCAAGGTCGACTAGAACGCCGACTATGTCGCACAAGACCAAGTATCGTGAGCGTAGACTGTCGTCGCTTTGAAGTTGAGTACGCGCTGTTGCATCACCCAGACCTGATTTTTGCAAGCCACGGAGGATGTCGACGACAAGTTTCCATCCAGAAGCGACCATGTAGGCGTTGTGTATTCTGGAGAAAAGGTTAGAGATATACAAGTGAAGTGCATGAAAGACCTTGCTTTGTCGATACAACTGAAGCGATGTGTGAAGCATTGCGGAGGTAATTCCGGCTGTCAGGCAGATCGTGAGGGGCTCTTGCGACCAACTCAGCAATGATCTTGTCGTAGAATGATTCAGGATCCTTGAGATCGGCGATGTCATCGAGGTAAGCTCAGAGGGAATGAGATATAATATGCGCGGCATGTCTGGGCATACCATTGTATTGGGAGTCGGCGATCTTGATGCACTTGTCCAACTTGAGGGGGGCCATGAGGGCTGTACGTGATTTCTGCGACACGAGGTCCTCTAATGAAGGGGTGGGCAGATATGACAAAGGAAATGGATAGTATGTACCTGCTAAGAGATCAAGTTTCTCTCTACCGGTCATTCTGCCGGCGAGCATGACTTCACCCGTGCCCCGAGCGCCATACTTGCCGTTGCGCAAGACGAGAGCGCGGGAGGTTGTTGGCTTAAGGCCATTCTGATCGCGTTTTCCGTGATGGCTGATCTGTACATGTCTCGGACCCACTGGGACGAGGTCGGTTGGTGTCTTGGTCGGTTTTTTCTTGGACATTGCAGAGGTTCAAGTTATCAACACCGCCACCGCCAACCCAGATTCAAGTCAACGACGACCCAGTAGTCCTTCCAAACTATTATCATACCCAACTTTCTGTGGCGTCACCACTGACTTCTCATGAAAATCAAAGAGAAGGCCAGGACCAACCTGCTGTCCTTAGTTCGACGGTATATGGACGTGGTGATAGAATCGCTATTGGTGTCCGCACGGGCCAACCCCGAGCAGCCCAACCTTTGGTCAGCAACTACAAGTGGCATGTTGCAATGCTAACGCTTGGCTGAGGATTGCAAAGGGAAAGAGGAAAGCCAGACCTTCTGGTATGTACCCTTGGCCATATAGTATTGATGACGAGATTCCTCAACGGTCAGGAGGGCGCAGCCACTGGTTAGTTTAACTGATGTATTATTGAAGTAGGAGAATATGCTAGTGCAGATATTCGGGAAATGCTGCAGGCATACTCGGTCAGTCATCTTTTTCAGCCCGACGACGGGTACAGGCCCTTTGCATGAATACCTAGACCCGATAGTTTTGTACTCTGCGTTCTCTCTGTACTCTCCTTGCGATTACAACCTAGTGTGCACGTGACTAAGATAACCACCGTCTAGTACGACCCACACAGTTATGCAGCCATCGGATGTTATTTCAGTGTTGACGGAGAAGCTCAAGAACGCAGATGAATCTGGCGAGCGGATCCTTTTCCCGTCTGTGATCCACGAGCACCAGGATAGCGGTCTGGAGGTGGGATTCATACAAGTTACTGTGACTGACGGCGCGACTCAGATCTACCTTTGCCGATACAGTTTGAGCTGCGACTGTGTACTGCTTTACAGAAGAAGCCAGTGGATCGCAATGCCGCAGGGCAGCTATCGGTTTCTACTGAATCGAGCGTAGATCCCAAGAAGAATCCTTTCGCTCCACCGTATAGTCCACAGCTATACCTAGGAGAACTGACAGTGCAAGACGGGTATGATTCATCTCACTATATCGTCCTGGTGCGTCAAGCCGATACTCTCCTTACATCTATCCGTGACAGACCACTATAGCTGAACAAGTTTTCCGTGGCTCCAAACCATTTTCTGCTTGTGACCAAGGGTATGCACGAGTCGAATACTGTGGAATTCGTTGACCCAGCTGCCATCAAAAGAATTCCAGCCTCAGACATCGCCTCTCTTGCCACATGATCTAGTGCAGGCTTACCTTGTTCTCATCGCTGCTCGACAGGCAAATAAACACATGATAGCTTTTTATAACTGTACGTCCTAAATCCCTTTTCATGCACAACCGCGCGAACGTTGTGTCAGGTGGACCAAACAGCGGTGCGAGTCAACCACACAAGCATATCCAATTCATCGAAGTTGGAATCGAAGGCCCACCCATCGAGAAACTTGCCAGGAAATCAACGCTCGAGGTTGCTGGTAACGAAACTCAAGCGTAATGATGGCCCGAAACTAAGAATTTGCGTGTAGGAAAACCCTTTGCGATTTCCTCACTGCCTTATGCCAACCATGTGTTCCGCCTCCCCGCCCTCTCTGGAAATGCGTCTGTAAATGAACTAAGCCAAACCATCTTCCCCCCATTCCTGGCACTTCTCGACCTCGTCATATCGACCATACGACATGATCCTGATTATCCGCCCGGCTCTCCTTCTTACAACGTCATCCTTACCCTGGAACATATGCATTTGGTACCTCGACGCCACGACGCATATAGGATCGAGGAGACACAGGATCTGATCAGCGTCAATTCCCTTGGCTTTGCAGGGATGCTCCTCGCTAAGAGCGAGATAGAGTTGGAGACGATGAAGAAGGAGGGCATCGGCAGGATCCTTCGAGGAGTCGGTCTCAAGAGCGTACACGAATTGCAGGTCATTGGGACATCACTCGAAGCACCCGAGGATGTGCCACTTGCTTCACGCACAAATTAGTAGCGGCGAATAATGATATCGTTACAACGGTGTTTGTATTGCACAAGACTGCGTCGATCAACGGCCAAGGAGTCCCTTGGCCTGCCACATAGAGTCCAGGGTCTCGAGCTGTGGAACAATGTCATGAATCGGAGACACCACCATGAACTTTTTCGTGTTACCAGTTGAAGAAATCCGTCTTCTCTGATGACCTGACTAACGAGGCGCTCCAGTTCAGTCCTGGACAGCTCATATAGTGAAGGGTGTTCGCTAAGGGACGCGAGAATCCGTGAACTGCCGTCGCCCGCACTTGACGTTCTTGGTGGTGCCTGAGTTGTTGCATCTAAAGGCTCTTGCGCAACACGCCGTGGAACAGGTGGCGGTGGCATATTCGCACTCTGGTCTGACGACGAAGGTTGGGACGAGTTTGGCAAGGAACTATCACGACCACAGTCGTTCCTCCGGTGGTCCACCTGCGTGTAAGATGCTTCGGAGCATGTCACAAAGGCGCTATCATCAGAGGACAGACTCATTGCCACGGAGGAAGGTGCGATCGAATAGGATGGATTATCCAGAGGGTGGTGTAGCATGGTTGACGGGACGAGCCTGGGACCAGTGGGAATTGATGCAACACTTTGGGATTGACTTAACCTAGCAGGCTGCATAGGCGTATGCATAGGACCTGGCATGGCCGTTGCGGTTCGCATCAGCGAGGTTGCGTGTTTATCGAGACTTTGAGTCGGATTGGGATTTGCTTTGCAGGGGCATACAGACTTGATGGCGCCAATGAATTGAGACGCGTCCTGTGCGTCCTTGAAGGTGATTTGAAAGCGGCGGTAAGTCTAAGAAATAAGCGTGTGTGAGACGAGGGGGTTTATCACGAGGGCAGTAACAGCTTGCTGGTTGAGAACCGGGAGGAGCTGGCCTTGGATGCAGGTAGCGGATGCCGACTACTGCGTCACGGTATACCGCCTTCAAAGGAAGGCTCTGGTCTGACTGAGCAGAGATATGGAATGTGGGCAGAGATGAGAATGACAATAGCTCCAGGTCTTCCTACGTTGAATGGTGTCAGCTTGGATGTACGAAGCTTATTCGCGAAGAATCTGGTCATGTCTCACAAAAACGACTTCTCTCTGGTCCATACGTGGATCATCTGGCTCTGTATACAGACTCCAGAGTATCTTCAAGCGCATAGAGACCAGTTTCCCAGAGGGTGACTTTTTGACGTCCAGAATGATTCTCATAACAGGATTCGTGAAATGTTGCCATTCGGACTCCACCTGTGTTGAAGCACGGGCAGACGACGGGGTATGTGGGTAAGAACGCGAGTATTTGTGGAGAAGATACGAAGCAGTGGTGGTGATGGAATGGGACATCGTCAACGATCACACATTCAATTCAAGTGGCGCACTGATCTACTTGAACGTACAACACACAAGCAACCTCATCAGATCACTGGTTAGTCGCAGTAGGCACCCTCACTGGCCGGCTAGGGGGGACCCATTCATGAGTGCGAAATCAGGATCAAACCAACTCAACTTACCGCAACGTCCCTTGCATATCGGTACAGAATCCCTCTCTTTACCTTGAGTTCACCTTTACCCGAGGCAACCCATTCCTTCTTGCGTATGGCCTGTTCGTCTTCGTCAACTAGCCAATCAATGGTTCGTGAATTCGCATCAACTATGATGCGATCCCCATCTTTCACGAGAGCGATAGGGCCGCCCAGGATGGCTTCAGGGACAACATGACCTAGTAACAACAATTGTAAGTGCCTGAAGCAGCCCTCCAGGCTCGGGGCACACCAATTATAAATCCTCTGGACGCCCCCGAAAAACGGCCGTCTGTAATAAGAGCAGTCGAGTTACCAAGACCAGCTCCAATTAAAGCGGCAGTTGGTCCTACATCAAACAATGAGAGAGGAATCGTAGCAAGTCATGTGCCCAAATTTACCTAACATCTGCAGAAGAAGTAATCAGAGCCATGTAGGGGAGGAAAATCGAACAACGGACCTCAGGCATCCCAGGAGCACCCTTTGGGCCTTGATACCTGAAGATAAGGACGGTGCCAGGCTTGATCTCTCCCTTCTCCAGGGATGGATAGAATTCCTGCAAACTGGCAGGTAACTTAACTTTTATTGTAGAACGCACACATGATATATGTACCCATCAAAGCATTTGGCGACACCCTGTCATATCTTACTCAAAGGCTGGCCTTTGAATTGCGCTGGGCGAAGAGACGAACCTCAAATCTCAAACCCTCTTTACCAGTCAGTTTAGCGACCGCAGTTCCGGGTGCCAGATTTCCGCGCAGAATCGTCAAATGGCCTGTCGCTTTGATTGGGTCTTCCACTTTCCTAATGACATCTTGCGTTTCAAAGTCAAGTTCTGGTACGTCCTCGAGGTTCTCTGCCAGGGTCTTTCCCGTGACAGTCTTCTGGCTACCATCGATCAGATTGGTATGTTTTAGTAGATATTTAAGCACGGCGGGAATTCCACCAATCTTGTGCACGTCTTCCATATAGTACTTGCCAGAAGGCCTAGGTTATGGTTAGTTTAAGGATCTCTGCAGATACAACGGAATGCAGACTTGAGGTCAGCAATGTAGGGTGTTCTGTCAGACACTTTCTGGAAGTCGTCGATGGTGAGAGGCACATCGGCGGCTCGCGCAATGGCGAGCAAGTGGAGTACCTTTCTGTCATAAGATAATAGAATTACAGACGTCTGGAAGGCGTACTGCATTGGTAGAACCACCAAGGATGATGACAATGGCGATTGCGTTCAAGAACGACTGGCGAGTAAGAATGTCCCTGGGTTTCAGGTCTAATTCCAACAGACGTCTGATGTACTTGGCGGCCCTAAAGCACTCTCGAACTTTCTCTGTGAACGAAAGATGAACTATTCATTCGTCACCAATCTCGAAACTGTCAATCACCTGGGTGAACTGCTGGCGTGCTGGAGGAGTATGGCAAGGACATTCCCAAAACCTCAAGCACAGAACTCATGGTGTTTGCCCTACATCATTATATCAAGACCTTTGCATGACGAAAATGCCGAGATAAATCCACCCACGTGTACATCCCACCGCAAGCACCCGGCCCAGGGCAGGCATGCCTAACCACATCAAACCTTTCATCTTCATTGATGAGACCAACTGTGTATGCACCTGATAGCCGTGAGCGGCACAGAAAGCGGGAAAACGAAAAAAAAAAATGCAATACCGTATGACTCAAAAGCGTCTGCAATGTTGACAGAGTCACCCTTGCTGAGTCCCATTGTTGGACAATCGACATGACGAGTTCCAACTTGAATGGTTCCACCATAAACGATGATGGTAGGACGATTATGGCGTACGGCAGCGATTAAAACACCAGGCATGTTCTTATCACATCCCGGAACAGAGATGTTACCATCATAGTGTTGTGCCTAATAAGACAATTTGATAGTCGTACAATCACCGGGACACAAACTGCTCGACACACCAGAGTAACCTTGTCTCATGGTTAGCCGTCATAAACAAGGGTTTAACGATGTGTGAACAGGGGTTGACTCACGGCTTCAACCGAGTCCGCAATCAGGTCACGAGTAGGCAGCCTGTGACATCCATCAACCTACCGAGCTTTCATCATCCAGTAAACACGCACGAGTAACGCATTCCTACAAATAAAATGGCGAGATAATACAAAAGGATACGTGAAGCATACCATCAGAGCCCATAGTGATTGCATCGCTAAACATCATGGTGCAGCGGAAATCGACGATAGAGTTCCAATGGGTCAACATACCTGACACCGATGGTATTAAAGATCAAGCCAACAAGGCCTTCCTCCCTGCAGCCTTCCTTGATCTTTTTGGCCAGGTCGAGCTTTTTCAAAGGCAATTAGTCTATCTCGCTGACCAGGCACAGTTGTTGGAACTCACAAGATGTATATTGCACGGATTTCCTGAAGGCATTCAAGTTATTGTACCTGGGCGCAACATTTCACACTCACCCTCCCACCAGACCGGAGACACACCAATCTCCAAAGATTCAGGCGATGGCCACATCTTGAAAACGAATTCATACCTGGGGTTTCTCCATGTCTTCCTCCGTTAAGCCTGTACCGTACACTGCAGAAAACACATTACAAGATGCCGCCCAGAAGGGATGTAGACCACAAACACATTGCCTGAGCCCCGCCCCGAGCCTTGGGTATACTCACTAGTATTCGCTCTCGTATCACGCTAAATGATAAGAAAGCTCACTTTGTCTTGAGTCAATTGACTAGAGAATTTGTTGAGCTTCACATTGCTGGGAATCCCAGTGGCCTTGGAAATAGTGTGGCTATTAGATTCCTGTGTGTCAGTGAACAGTAATCCGAAGTAGAAGATTAGGAGCTTCACATTTCGACCGTAGACATGCCTCGATGTCGTATACGAGGTCAAGAGCTTGGTAACCTCGTTATCAGTATGTGGATCGATCCGGATATCGCTTCCGAGCTAGATCCTGGACGGACCAGGCCATAATCTTCAAAAGTCATTACGAAAGCAGCAGTCAGCAGATGGTAATAAAGAACACCATGTCAACTGGTTCGAATTTCCAGAGCAACTGATGACAGACAGACTCGAAATCAATGTGATGACCAAGTCGAAATCTTGTTTCTAGTACCGCCGAGATCACAGACAAATCTGACCATGCGCTCGATATCCATCGGTCTACATAGCAGTGAGGCTATCAACTTGACTTCCCATCTAGAAATCAAAGCCGTGCTGCCGGAAAACGTCCAATGTAGCGTGACTCTCGGGTCTAGCTAACTCTGCTAGGTCGTTGTGGCCCTTGAGAGCAGATTTTATGAGGAACAGAAAAGAAAATTGAGTTGGCTCACCATCTGCAAAAAGGCACGTCGCAAGGTATACCAAAGCTGATTACTTGTTTGTCTATCTCCTGTCGACTCCTGCAGCTCCAGGGCGCTGAGGAAGTGCTCGGCGGCTTCTTTGTGGGCACCAATATTCAGACCTGTAGAACCTTCAATATTATCTATAGGGCCAACGTCAATGTACTCACAGGCAACTCCAACATTGTAGATTGCACGCGTGTACGTCGGGCGGAGATGAAGTGCTTCTCGGTATGCACCAAGCGCCTCCTCTGGCTTACTACCATTGGATAAGGATGATCCAAATCGATTCCACAGAAGATAGTCCTAGGAATACGTCAATTATGACGACATACCAAGAACATGGACGAATCCCACCTGAGGACGTTGAGACAACGCACTCTCAAAGCAGTCTTTTGCACGATCGTATTCCGCTTTATTGTAGAATAAGACACCAAGTCCAACCTGGACGTCGGGATCAACTATTCCTTGATCATATTGCTGTCTCGCGAGCGTCAAAAAAACTTCAGTGAGGCGATCATGAGAGTCCCATGTTGCATGAGACTGAACAGCTTTTTCGACATCTTCATGCACCGGGAACGTTGGGAACCGTGCCTGCAACCAACGCCAGAGCATATGGTACGAAGCTCGGTCATACGACTCATTCGTGAATGATATTGCAAGCGACTAGGGAAAGGTCAGAGAACCGCGACAACGCTTCGAGAGATGGTACATTCATACCAGCATGCCCGCTCCGTCCGCATTGGCAGCTTCTGCCCTCTGGACGCCTTCCATCAATGCACGCATACCCTGTTCCTCGCGCTCATCCATATTTCTTGTTTCTCCCAGAAGTATCCACGCCTCATACCCATGTTCACCAAGTTCGCCTGTTTGTATGGCAGCTTCTAATAGCAGTGCAGCTTCTGATAATGACCCATTGCGTTCTAGGAGCGCCTTTGCCTCATTCAATGGTGATCGGTCGGATGTAGACGCCTGCAAGAATGGATTGTTTTGCTCTGACTCGTCCTTGAGCACCACATGTGCGAAGAAGTGTAAAATGAGCCTCACCAAAAACATACTCGGTCAAAATCGGGTACCCGAGCTCGTCAAACTCGGAATTATCAATCCCCTTGTTCGAGAATTCACCTATTCCACTCTTCCACACATCTTCCATCCCCTTACCGTAGTCATCTACTAACTCTTCACGCTGTGCGGTCATGAGTTGGTTAAATTTCGATTCCCACTTTGCCAAGTCTTCAATCTGTGGTGGCACATCAGATTCTTGTAGTTGTTCCCAAGCCCTGATAAACAGTGAGCACGACAGCGAGGGACACTAAAGTACTTACTCAGAGAGGTCCGTGGTTAGTTTAGCATCTTCAAGTACTGGCTCAGCGCTTGTAAATGTGTCCCCAAGTTCCACGATCCTTGCAGAACTGTTGGTGTCATTGATAGTGAGTGAGGCTGCGGCCTCAGCAAATGCGGCCTCAAAGTCCGTATCCTGGGCCCTAGCCTTGCCTTTATCCGATGATAGAGTGTGGGAAGAGGAGTCATAGCTCTGATACAAGGAGGGACTAGCCAAACTAGAACCATACATGGTCATAGGTACGGAAAAATTATACGGGGTACCGAGGCTCGGGTAAGGACGTTGCACTTGCCAATTAGACCTTAGAGATTGCGTCGAAGCAAGCAAAGAGTGCAAGTACACACCATCCGGTATTTGTTGTCCCTGCTGTTGTACAGAAGACACCAGTGCGGCCTGACTGCGCCCGCCAAACTCAGAGGTCCATGATCCTTGTATTGCACTCTCGCGGAACACTGGTTGTTGATGTTGTGGTAACCCCCTGGTCCAGGCTTGATCGAGATCAAACCTTTCACGGGCTTCTGGCAAACGGGAAAGCTCTGCGTGAAGACTTGGCGCGATTAAAAGAGACGGGGATGAAGACACTGTTGGTCCTGCGAAAAATTGTCTTGCCATTGCGACATCTTGTGCTGTAGTTTGAACCAGTGGACCCCTTGGGAGATGTTGCAGCTACATGAACATTAAGTGAGGCCCATCGAAATGGAGGAAAACGTCGCACTCGAGACGATGATGGCCCAGCAACTCGATCCTGGACAGAGACAGTGTCAGTGTCTAATTCCGGGGTAGGGATTGTGCAGACCTGCTGCAAGCTCCTGTCGCCTTCTGCATGCTTGAGGACTTGTGCCAATGGATTTGAAGGAACGGCACACTCAGAGCCAGATATCAAGCCTTGTAGCGACATGAGCCAACGAGTGAGACTATAATTCGGATGACGAGGGAATGAGTACGCCAAATCACGTGCTTCGGGAATGGGTACTAGGTAGCGGTTCCCAGTGATTGTTCCGTTCCATCCATCGTCATGCTCCGTATCAGAACAGCAGCGTTGAACAGAACATTCGTTCGGCGTTATGCCACCCCTCCATCTCCACACGCGCTGGTGTTCTTGGAGCATCGCGATGGCGAACTCGACTCCGCGTCCCTCTCCGCACTGACTGCTGCATCCCAGCTTGGTGGTAAGGTGACTGGTCTCCTTGCAGGCGCTCCGGACCAAGTTCCGAGCATATTAAACAAGGCGAAGAAGTATGTATCTATTTTCACTGTTAGCGCAGTAGCCAATCTACACGTTACAGGTTGAACGGTCTTGATTCTGTATTTCATTCCGTCTCACCTCAGTATTCAACACTATTGCCTGAGATTATCGCCCCACTCCTTGAAAAGGTGCTCTCTGGCAGTTCTCCGTTCACCCACGTCGTGTCAGCACACTCCTCATCCGCTAAATCCATCCTTCCTCGAGTTGCTGCAAGACTGGATGTTCCGGCAGTATCTGACATTACATCAGTCGAGCACGATCCCTCGTCCAACAGCACGATATTTGCGCGTCCGATCTATGCAGGAAACGCCATCTCAACAGTGCGCGCGCCGTCTTCGATACCCATCAAGTTCTTTACTGTGCGGTCGACCGCTTTCCCCGCTGCTGTACTTGGTGAAGCTGAAGCAGAAACACAAGTCCTAGATCCTGTAGAAGTTTCTGACTCCCCGTCAAGTCACATTTCTACCTCGCTCAGTAAATCCGATAGACCCGATTTGGGGGTTGCCAGCCGAGTGGTGTCTGGTGGGCGGGCACTTAAAGATGCAGAGACGTTCCAGGCCACCCTGTATCCTCTTGCCGATGCCCTGGGGGCAGCAGTTGGCGCCTCACGAGCGGCAGTTGATGCCGGTTACGCAGATAATTCACTGCAGGTCGGACAAACTGGCAAGGTGGTTGCGCCTGAACTATATATGGCAATTGGAATATCTGGAGCAATCCAACACCTTGCGGGCATGAAAGACTCTAAACTTATTGTCGCTATCAACAAGGTAAGCCATCACTTTGTGATATATTGCTGTTGTCCTAATGTTTCAAAGGACCCCGAAGCTCCAATATTCCAGGTGGCTGATGTCGGATTAGTCGCGGATCTCTTCGAGGTCGTACCCGAGATGGTGGAGAAACTGAAGTAATGTCGTAGGCTGCTGGTACTATTGTATGTCCTGACCCCGCAATTCATGGACATGCCCACCAAGGAACCGACACAAAAATAAATCCTCTGAATGACTGATGCATTTGTTTCTCTCTGGCGGGGAGTCGAACCCCGCTCTTCCGCGTCGCTGAGAACAAATGACAGGCGGATGTACTATCCGATATACTACCAGAGAAGATGTAAATGTTATTTGTTGGGTCACTATTATTTAGTTATGGGCTCCAATCAATCGGACTCGGTGTGTTGGTTCAGACGAATCACAGCATGTCTTTCTGTTGGCCACTCAGCGATACGTATAAGCTCTCTGGTAGGGTGCTCCTCGTGGTGAGGTCTGCTGTTTTCCCCAGGAGAACTTTCTCATGCGTCGCGATAGTCTATAGTATCTGTCGGAAATGTAGGACAACTTGCTGCTGATCTCTTCATCGCGTCACTCGGGCTCCGTCGCGTTGGTATATTCGATCCAAAGTACCTAGTTCCAGTGGTCGGTGCGCGCGAGGACGGCGCCCCCGGTATAACCACACCTATTGAGCGTGAGTTCACTACTACTGCCACATACCATCGGGGATGGACGAATCACATTCGCGCAGTGTTTGGCGACGCGAATAGTGGGGTGGCAGTTATCCAACAACGCTCCCCAGTACTCAAGGTGGGTACGCCGTTCAGACGATGTCGCTTGCCAATTGCCGTCTCTGGCAGTCGTTCAAGCAAGAGTTTATCAATGCTCTCCTCGAGTTCATCCAAAATTCGGACGTATCTGCAGTGGTTTTCTTGGGAGGCGTGGATATGTCTGATAGAACAGACCCGCAGATGCTGTAAGTAGCACATATACAAGAATCTGGCTGTCTCACTAGCAATTTTCTTACAGCACCCCAACAACGTTCATTCAACCTGCAGTGCCTCCAGCTCTAAACGGTGGCCCGCTTGCTTCCCTTGCAGATCTACCAATCGCCCCTTACACCTCTCCGTTACTTACCAGCTCTGAGAGCGGTCCTTCGCATGTGCCATATATCCCCGGTGGGGGGATCGCTCGCAGGCTTTTGTCATCCATCCCCAATTCATGGCAGATACCAACGGCTTGCCTGTTGCAGTATGCAATGGAGGGGGACAACACAGCTGATGCGCAACTTCTCGCAACCGTGGCAGCTAAGGTGCTAGAGAGTACAACAGTCATATCATCCTGGATCCAGCCCTCCACATGGGTCCATGGCCTTTTCGGCACACCACACGATCAGACACTGTACGGTTAAGAGACTTTCTGCGTTACTCTCCAACGAAAACATGATCTACATGTTAAAGCACTAGCGCCTTCCTGTGATTCCGATCCGATCTCGTCCCTTCTTTTTTGCAGCTTGAGATAGAGGTAGATAAGCGTAGGGATCCAAATCCCCCCTCTTAACGTCACCTCCCGCTTTCTGTACAGTGAGGTCGTTACCGAGACCAACAAATATCACCACAAAGGACATACTTTTGCCTTGAATTCATGACCAAGTTTAACCTCCGAACGTCGTTTGTTCTTTTTCGACTTGGCTGGTGTCTCCGCATCGGCCATTTCAACATCATCATCGTCATCATTCTCTCGCCTACGCTTTTTCGTGTCTTTATTGAATTTGATGCGTCCATTGAGCCCTCGAACGAATCCATCTACGGAGGTGACACTTTCCTTGTACGCGTTTCCGGCGATGTCTTCAGCGGCCTTGCGAGTGCTGGCCTCGATGTCTGAATCAGACTCTTCCGCAGGAACGACTAATTTCCCGCTGTCCTGATCTGTTTTAAATCGGTCAGCGTCCTGACCGGGCTTTCGCCTGCGGTTAGTTTTCGCGCCTGCGTGACAATGGTGTCAACAAGATGCAGTAAACGATCTGTGCAGCACATACTAGTGATGCGTGAGACAGCACCCTGCAAAAGGTCCATGGGTTCGTCATCGTCCATGCGAAGGCGCAAACCATGGTCACCGCCTCTACGTTTGGGAACAACGCTGTGTTGTGGTTGTTCCTCATCACCACTTTCCTCGAGCTCGCTCTCACTCCCGTAGAGAACGTCTTCAAAAGCGTCACCTGTTACCACCTTCCGAGAAGGTGCCTGAAAAACTGATCAGCAACCAGTTGAGGACCGTATAAAATGAGCTACCTCGTCGTCATCGTCATCATCACGAGCCTTTTTGCGTTTGGCCCTTTCTTTCCGTTTTTTGATGTTCACAAGAACCTTGGAAGCCTGTTCCTCACCCGCAGCCTGATACACATCGTTCCACCCGAAGCGCCGTATCATCCGCTCGAAGATATGACGCACTTTTGCCTTGAAATGGTTCTTGTGATCATGTGACCATGCCAGAAGAGCAGGGACCAGGTCATTTAGGTGTGGCCTGACGAGGTCGGGAGGCAGCGTGTGGATCGCAAGCTTAACATAACCAAGGGATGACTTGACAATTTCGCGATTCGAAGAAGACAAGAAAACAAGAAGGGTGGTAAGGATCTCGGTCTGCATCTGTGAGCCAATGGTATCTGCACGACGTAGAGGGTCAACAGGTGATGCATATGCAAGACAAGACATGTCCAGACCTTTAAACTCAAAGACAAGTCGTGAGATGGCAGTCACAGTTGCGCTAATCATGTGTGGTGTCGCTCCGGCCAGACCACCAGCGACCATAGTCATGTATTCGTTTATGTTCGCACTCGCTGCAGGATATATATGAATGTAGTAAAGTCCTTCGCACAGAAGCACAAACCTTCGGGAGTAACATCCTCGTCCATGCCATCAACCATCCGCATGGAAACCAAGCCACCTTCACTCATTTTGTGGCCCATACATACGATCAATTCGAAGGCAGCGGATCGAGCCTTCTCGGAGGGTTCCTTGGTACCCAACACAGCCTCGGGAATTAGAGATGGGATGATGTGTAGCGACGTAGGTGGTATATTCGGTATGAGGCTGGCCACCAGCACAAAGCGGTCCTTTTTAGCGGCAGGTGAAAGGCCCGTAGTGAAAGAATCAAGTTGCTGTAAGATTGTGAGCGCATCCGTTTGGACTTTACCACCGCCCGATATCTTGGCGAGAATTTTGTAGCCTCGTTTTTGTACGCCGTTGTCCTTGCAACACAACACGTCGTGCGTCATGAATATTTGCACGAGGGATGTCATTTCCTGAGCTCCCAGGCAAGGCAAGAGCAGTATGAGTAGATCTTGTGTCATGATGGTCACATGCGCATTTTGCTGCACATCTGGTGCGGCAGTGAACTTTTGAAGATTTTGCTGAAATAACTCGACGACTTTTCGATATGCTTTCGATATTTCCAGAGGATCGGCTATACTTGCCCAGACACTGATAACATCTCCGACAAAACCCCTGCTTTCCCTCTCAACACTACCAAATACGTTGAAGAACACGGCAAACCAGCTCTCTACTTGCGTCTTCAGAAAGGTGATGTTCTGAGCTGCTTCATCGCGGGTGATAGGTCCTTCAGGAAAGGTTTCATCAGAATTTTGAGGGTCAACTTGTAACAGTACGAGATTAGACTCGACCAGAGACTTGAGGCTCTTGAGCACCGAGAGTCGAAGTTCAGGTTGGGTGTACAACAATCGAGATAAAAGTTCAGAGAAAGTCGGCGTGAGCGCCTGTAAAGTAAGGTGTCAAGTAGTGCGACAGAGAGCATCGCGTTCGAATACTTTCATTTTTAAGATCGTGGGGCGCATGGCAATACCCCGCGAAGCCAGCCCAAACCTGAGAAATAAGCACACTCCAAACTTTTGCCTCGGATTGTCTGCCATCGGTCACAGCTTTATTTTGAAGATTAAACATCCGCTCGCTCAGAGGCACGAAGTAGGAAACAAAGTGTCCCAATGGAGAAGGATGTGGTTGTACCAGCATCGGCAACAAGAAAGCGCGCGGTTCACGTCCCGTTTGACTGGAAGAGTTCAGACACCTACAAAAAAAGTTGGATAATCACGAACCGTTCATGGGGTTCCAAGTTCAAAGGTATTGCCTCAAGCACGACAGCAGGTCCCATAACTTTAATCCCAGTGGATATAACACCGTCCGCAGCTTCCTTGTGCTCAAAGTCTTTCTGAACCCGGAGGTTGGCTATTTCCTGCACCAGTGGTAAGAGTAATACCTCGGCTGCAAGAGTCGATTTGCCATTTTCCAGACGCATGTTGAGGCTCGAGATGAATGAACATACGACGTCCAGCAATTCTGGGGTGGCAGACGCGTATGTCAGGGAATTCAGAGCTTTTGTAATTTGCGCAATAGCAACATTGATAGGTGATCTGCCATCTGCGTCCATTACAGCTGCGCGAGCCATGGGCAAGGTGATACACCGAGTGAGCGCCTCGAGTGCCTGTTCAACAGCTTTCCGTGTTTGCGCATGGCTTGTCTCGAAGTATGACCATACAGTCTTCCAAACTTTGATGAACTCCTGTGACGACGCATCCGGATCGACAGCGCGATAAGCAAGCATGACATCCCCGAGCACTCGCAACCATGATGGGGCAATGGTGAGGTCCGATTTTGGGGGCGGAGACGATAGTACAGCAGCCAGCACTGCTGGAATTTGCTCTGTGCTGCTTTGAGTTCCTGAGCCAACAGAAGCTGAAAGTAGATCGGAAAGAATGGAGTAGACAGACTGGGACAGATATGGGTTACCAAGTCTGGGTAGACTAAGAAGGATGGCCGTGACAGGTGGGATGGCCTTTTTGCGCTGATCAGGGGCTGGTACGAGCACTGGAACATACTGCTTACATTGAGTGGAAGATTGGGTAGAATAGGACGCAGTAAAGCAAGGATACGTAAAGCGTTGTCGACAGAAAACTCTTTGTTAGCCGATTTTGATTTTGGGAGGACGCCAGAGCTAGCCTGGTGAAGGGATGTTTGTAGCCACTCCGCGACGCGTTCAGCATAGGGATGACGAAGCAGCGGGCTTGGTGGGTTCGACAACACATCGCTGACCAGATCGATGGCCCGCTTGCGCACCTTTGGCCGGGGATCTAAGCATAATTGCAGAATGGTCGCAAAGGATTGGCGCGCGATTGTCGTGTCCGATTGCGTTCTGTCGAGAGAACGAAAAAGGTAGATGTACAAGGTAAGTTGCGATCTCAGTGGAGGAGCGTGGGTCGAAAGAGAGGGAAACAAGGGTGCGGTGAGAGAGAGCAGGGTGTTGACGTTTGACTGGATGACTGGGTGAGGAACGAAAGGTACTACGAGCGCCAGCAGATAGAGAACTGCTGGCAGAACATCACCATCGCCCAGCGCGGTGTCCTTTTGTAGTGTGCCATCGAGTGTTGTGATGAGAGCGGCATAATAGGCTGTTGGTGTGCGATCCGTGTGTGTCTCTGACAAGGTCGATTCCAATGCATGGAGGAGCGTCGCAGGTGTCTTTTGATGAAGGAGAGAGGACGAGGTATGGGGTCGAATTTTCTCCAGTGCTGTCTCCATCGCGGTTTCGGCAAACCCAACCCAGCTCGGCTCTGTACTTGCATGGCCACGCCAACGGGTACACCAACGCCTTGGTCGTACGTTTTGGTTCGGTCAGTACGTCCTTTTATTCGCCTCGTACCACCCCTTAGTTGCCTCTAGCCTTCTCTTTCATTTCGTACTGAAGATATTCTACGGCACAATTGTCGTGGAGAACACCGGAAATATTCCCAAGACCGGAGAACCTTGGTGGGAGATGCTCCACCGTCCCATTTGTATCCCCCTTGATTCGGTCTAGCATCGTTTGTGCGAACCATAGCAATTCTCTCACAGATGCCCTGTATGTCATTCCCTACTCCACGCTACGTTCCTGACCGTCTGCCGTTTTAAGCATCCTAGCCACCTCTATCCCACCAGGGGTAATCACAAAGTACTGCTTCCCTGGCTGTCTGCTAAGCCAATTATTTAGGTGCGCAACATGCTGCGCCTGACCGCAAAGTCCACCCAGTTCGGCCGAAAGACCTTCACTAGCTGGCTTATCGAGTCCGCAGGGACTGTTCCTATCAAGAGACGCAAGGACTTTCCTGGTAAAGGTGTTGACAACTCTGAGGTGATGGAAACCCTTATGGAGGTCAAGACCACTCCTTGTTCCGAGGTTTCATGTAACCTATAACCATGCAGGCGCTCGAAGCTGGTGATGCTGTATGTTTGTTTCCAGAGGGCATGAGTCGCTATCATCCTACCATTGCTCCCATGAAAACCGGTGGTTCGTCTCTCCGCACCCGTTCACTATAGTTGCCGAAAACTATTCTTTCAGTCGCAAGACTCGTTTCTGATGTGCTGACACGGAATCGTGATAATCCGAAATTTTCAATATCCATTCTCACCTGTTCCATGACTTATATGTAAGGAGTTTTTCGTCACTAGCTTTTGCAACTCGTAATTTTAACAGGCATCGACAACATTTTCGCTCCGATGTTCTGGTTACCTTCAATCCCCCAATGAGATTTACCCCAAAGGTGTGTACAAACTTGGATTTTTGTTCAAATCCTCAGTTTCCCTCATAGGATAACCCAGAACTTCTCGCTCCTGTGGACTTTGCAGCCATCCGAGAAGTCACGGCGCGGATGCATCAGTTGATTGGCTCCCAAACTATCGATGCACCTTCTTGGGATTTAGTCCGGTCTGCTAAACTTGCCACTCGTGTCTATGTTCCGTTGGGGACCTCGATGACTCTGGGAGATTTTGTGCGGGTAATGCGGACTTTTGTGGAAGGATTCAAGCTAGCCGAAGCAAAAGGTGACAAGGCCGATCAACATAAGGAAGAAGACGACGCGATCAATGCACTACGCAACGACTTGAAGGTAATCTTCGCTGTCTTACAACCAACTACTAGTTTAATATGTTCTACAGAGATATCAAGACAAGCTCGTCAAATTGCGTGTCAAGGACGATCGTATCCGCCGACCGCTGCATCGGCAAACCATTGTGCTCCGGATGCTCATCCGTCTCGCGTGGTTCATCTGTTTGATTTCTATATCCTTTCCCGGGCTCATATTGTGGGCACCAGTCTTTGCCACAACCTTTTATGGCGTTCACAACTTCAAGAAGACCGGGCCCATCTGGGACACGTGGGACGAAATTGCCCAGTACAAGCTTGTATATGGGCTTATCTCCGGAGTATGCGTATGGTTTCTGGCTGTCTTACTGACACTCCCCTTTGCGATGATCACCGTGTTTCTGGTCCCCGCATTGATGTGGATGACGTTGCGATGGCTAGAGGACGCGATATCTGCCTTTAGGGCATTCATCGTTCTATTCCGTTTGCTCTGGGTGGGCCCATCGACATTGAAGGAATTGCACGAGACACGAAATAGTCTACACTCACGAATCATGGATCTGGCAGTGGGAACGCTTGGACTACCGCAGAACCCAGAAAAATACTTTTTAGAAAGGGGGGGCAGGGAAACAGGCCGGGTAAAGAACAATTGGGAGAGTCGGGCCAAGTACTTTTCGGTGCGGAGACGGAGGAAAAGAGATTGGAACGAAACGCTACGGCTCTACGACAAGGTAGATTACCCTGATGATGGGTTATGACACACATGGCGGCGTTTGGTGTATATATTGATGATATGTTCAATGCGCAGCAAATTGGATGCGAGATGATGGGGTTCAGTACTTGGGGCCAGGGTCCAAAGGGGTTCGACATATGTACAATGGCTCAGCGGGCGTAGTCGTAATAGAAGAGTAAGACCAAACAGAGTATAGCGGTAGCAGCAAAAGTCAGACGTGAGACCCCTTAGTTAACCCCGAATCGGCTGATAAGCTCTGTTTCCGGCAGCCCATTTGTGTCCGCGGTCAGCAGCAATCCCGGTGACAATGACAGCGCAGCCGACAAGGAAGCCGAGTATCCAAGAAATTGCGTTGAACACGTAACCTAGGCCTGGACCAGATAAGGAGGGATCGGCGTTTCAGACACAAAAATACCTTACCAGGCTTGGCATGCTCGAACGCATCGAAAGAGTTCTTTATATAAAGCTCTGTTACGAGAACAAATGTGACGAGCTGGAATATGGCTGGAGCACATTTGGTATCAGTCCAACGCAAGAGAACGAGGGGCGTACTGTGGAGTAAGAGTAGACCTGCGACGGCCCTCCAGACCCTACGACGCCTGGAGTGGGTGCTTAGGCCGATAAGTAATGCTACCAGAGCCATGGCGGCAAAGCCGATGCCGAGCTCAGTAAAGTACCGAGCAGAGACCCATTCGGCGCAGGACAGACGGTTTTCGTCTTCACAACCGTCTTGTACTCTGAGGGGAAAGGGACGACATTGGTAGTCGGAGTATTCGAAACGCTTGTTGCCACTTGGGCCTGGGATGGAGATATGGGACCGTTCGCAGCGTTGCATCAGGCCATAGCGGATGGTTGACGTTGCATTTGCGATGTCAAACTCATAGGTCGTGACAAGCCTTGAAAGCAGGTGTCAGGTGACTGGTTGAAAACACAGTTTTCTGGCGAACCAGTCGGGGAGACGTGCAGACAAGATATTCTGGGGATGGGGTGAGTGGGACTGGTGTGTATAGGGGTACTGGGGACACTTGCGACAACGAGGACGATGAGAACGGCGAATAAGGTGACCACGTAGGACGTTTTCCTCATGGCTGGGATAAGGACAAGGAAAGGACAGCGACGTTTGTGTGAGGAAGTTGGGAGAAACCTTTTTTCTTATCGCACCGACAACTATCTGAATAGTGACTACTTTGTTTGAAGAGTGTGCCACGTCCTTGTCGATTAGTGGTTAAATCATCACGTTGTGGCACACCAAACCGTGAAGCCGGAAGTTCGAATCCTCCCTGGGACATTTTTTTTTGGATGGATGGATGAGACTGAAAATTGTGACTCCGGTCGCTGTTGGGTTTGCACACACATTCATTGATCGCCTTCGTCTCTTGGACGTGTCTGCGGTAACTATTGCACAACGCACTGCCCGTCCTTTCTCTTCCCAGGCCACCTGGCTTGTACCAACACCATCAAGTTCCGTATTCTGGCTCATGTCCCTGTCCTTGGGTGGGCTTAGCCTGCTCTCCCCCATTCACATCTGGGACAACTCTATCCACACCAGAGCTGGCTTTCGATCCTTTGTTTGCGCACTCGTCGTCGTCGCAGTCGTCCTCATCCTCGGTCTGTCTCTTTCTCTTCTTCCTAGATCCTGCTCTCATCATCACCACAATCATCAGCCTACCTCACCAATCCGACAGAAATCTCTTTCAGAGCCTACCTGACAGAACAGTCCTTCCGCCAACACCTCAGCCATTTGGATGATCTCGCAGATGACACCGCGCCAGAACAAGATGCCACCAGCTCTCGCTCCCGCCCGCATCGACCGCACCGCAGCAACACCATAGATCGTGCCACGCTCCCATTCCATTTCGCAAACCGTGCTTCCGTATCGCTCCGCACCCCAAAGCATGTCTTCCACAGCTTTGGAATCTGTACCATCGCCACAACCAGAGGCGCTGCTGTCCCCGCTGGTACTCGGCGCACGGGCAGCACTCACAATCTCCCTCCCTCAGATCTTGATGCCTTTATTTCTTCTGATTCATGGTTTATCGGCGCCTTTGGTCGCTGGTGGCGTGGGGGTCTTGTTCAGTCCTGGTACTATGATGCCGTATCTCGTTCCAAGGATGCCCAAGGTTGGAGTTCGGGCATTCTCGGTTTCAAAGCGTTGGATAAATTCCATGATTACGACGGTAATTTCCTCGCCATAGTACTTATCCCTGTCATTTACAATCCCGACTAGCCCTTTCTTTTGCCAAGCTCGCTTCATGTCCTCGCCCTTTATTACGTGGATCGCCCCCCAAACTGCGTAATCGCGAACGTTCTGCCCAACGCTCCGGCCCCGTCCTGCATCGTAATTCTTCTCCGCCACCACTACCCAAGTCGGTCTCCCTGCCTTTGCATACTGACCATCGTCTCCACGATTTCTTGCCTGTGGCACCGCAGTCGTCCCATTTGATCGCCGACCAGAAGCGCATCACTGCCCACACTCCTCCGGTTACTCACCCCATCTCTCGCACTCCATCCATCTCTGGGACATCTGATCATTCACCATCCATTGTAGAAATCTCCAAACAGATAACGGCTGTGCAGGAGTCTGTCTATGATCTACAGAATCAGCTCCAGGAAGCCCAGAATGCCGCTAACCAGTCCCGTGATTCCCTCGAAGCTGAGCTTGGTGATCTCCGTTTGAAAAGGCGGGAGGAAGATCAAAAGCGACTCGATGGTCGAGCTCGTTCAAAGACACTCGAAGAGGCCAGGCGTCTCGCGGAGACAAACAGACGAGAGGCAGAAAAAAAGATGAAAGTTGCCCGTAATGCCAAGGACTCGGCGATGCGTAGAGTGGAGGAGTTAGAGCTAGAAATTCAAGGGTTGAAGGAGCGGATGGAACACGATCGTGCAGTCCTTTGTGCAGATCCCAACGATGCAGACACGGTAGAAGAAACAGAACTGATCAGCGAGTTGGACAAGAAGAAAATGGAAGTGCAGGTAGCCGAGGAGGTCGTCGTCGCGCTCAACGCTCGCGCACGGGAGTTGGAGGAGAAGATTGACGAGAGCAAGTCTAAACTTCGTGCTGCACAACACCGCGTTCAACTTGCCAAAGCACATTCCGACACGTCTTACTGGGACAACACTGTTATCGACCAATCCCACTATGGGAAAACGGACATATCTGTATCATCTTCGTCTTATAACCCGTTTGACGTCCATGTGGACGACGTTCTCCTGTCGATGGGGTCAGAGCACGTTCAAGGCGCCGCTGGGGCAGAACAGAGGGATACAGGCCGTTCCAAATTTGTTGGGTTTTCCTCGGGTGTGTCATCATTTGGATTATCATAGATAGTTGGTGACTGAAAACACCCCTCTAGTCCTGCCTGCTCAGAGTTACTTTGATGACGACGCTTCCGTTGATTCACTTTCGCTATCCCACTCTAGTCATGGCCATAGCAGTCACTTCCAGCCCGTACAGACAACTCAATTCTTACCTTTCTGTGATCCCCCGACCCCTTCAGCAATGTTCATTCCAAGCAGCTTGATTAGCGTCCTTGACTCGCCTTCGGTAGACTGGAAGGGCGGATTTATGCAGAATCGCTCTTTGTCTGTCTCGCCAATCGAATATACTGGACACACTTTGAAGGCTGAATCAGAGCTCGATCTATCCGATCTTCATCGACAGCCCAGCCATGATCAATCCTCGGTGCTTTACAACACAGCCTCTCGCGAAACACACGTGTCGGATGACCTGCAAGAAAATCCAAGGAAAGGCAGAGGGTCCACTTCGGGCTGGTTTTCCATTCCTAGGAACGAAAAACGCAGCAGTCTCAACCCAGATGCAAAAGTGTTTCGTCTTACGAGGTTTACATCGGACAAGACCAGCGGCACCGAGACATCCACGACACCTGCACCTTCCTATGATGCGTTAAATCCAACTGGCCTTACGTCCAGCGTCACTTCTTCCACACCTTCCTCGTTACTTCGTGCTTTTGCCCCTTCTCGTGCAGAGCGCGAGGCGTTGCAGCGGGCACTTGGGGGGTCGACGAACACGAGTCTCGAACGCCTTCCAAGTCTGAGCGATGTGGGGAGCATTCCCTCGTCCCCGACACATACCCATCCAGAAGCCCAGGGGAAGATCATCGGGGAGAAGGATTGCACTCTTCCTGCGTGGTTGCAATCGTTGCCACTGATTCGGAAGCCTAATTTTAGTCCCTGGGAGGACGAGGACCTGGTGTCCTCCGAGGTAAAGAGAAAGTAAAACCAAGTGAGTGCAAAGAGAGTTGTGATATGGTCTCGGTTTGTCGTGTGGTTGAAATAATGAAAAACCCGGGAGCAGTGATGGGAGGCTGGTTTATCGCTCAGCTGGTACCTTTACTTTGACCGTATATATATTGGAATGCAAGAATATGTTGAACTAAACTTGTAACTACTGGCACCGTCCGCAGTTTGCCCAGAGCGGCCCATTTTGAGCCAGCCAAGAGTCGTGAACTGGCCTCTTTGATCGGTCCTAGCGGGACAGGCTGCCACGTAGAACAGGAACCAAATCATGTCACCGCCCCGATAGAGTGTCCTTCCCCCCATCTGGCTCCGCAGCCACTGGCTCCTGTGGAGATACTAGGCCATAATCCGACAACAGTTGTTGTAAACCCCGAGATAGCACGTAACCGCACCCACGCATTTCGGCAAGGGCGATCGAATAACGTGAATCCTTGGCCGCGATACACGTCTGAACGATTGCTGCGTATACCCTTGCCGAAGGGACAAACTTGCGTGTCTTCATCTCTTCTAGATAAAAAAACGCGTCGTCGTACACTGATTGTTTCAAACAGAGCATTATGATATGTTCGTAAGTTTTGGCATTCGGCGTGACAGAGGCCTGTTTCAGGTCCAAAAGAAACTTATCGCCAAGTTGGCGGTGCTTTGCTGCGATGCAACCCGAGAGAAGGGAATTAAACGTCTCTACGTTGGGCTTGCAGTCATAGTCCGGGAATGATTTGTATGCGCTCATAGCACGCTGTAGATCGTCGAGGAAGACGGAGGCTTGGATGATCGAATTGAGAACGAGAACGTCCACCGCATTTCCCTCGCGCCGCCATTCATCAAGCGTTTCCCAGACATTGTCGAGACGGTCTACATCCTGTTGCAGATACTCGGCGAACGGTCGTACTGTCAGGCTAGTGGGCTTGACGCACTGCTTCCGCATTTGGCCGAGGGTGTTCAACGCTTCCTTGAGCTTTCCGTCTCTGCAAAGTGCTTCGACGAGAGGGGCAAAATGATGTTCGTCCCAAGCGTCCACGCCAATCCCCCGAAGTACACGCATGACATCCAAAGCGAGATCCGAAAGACCATGACGCGCGCATGTTTGCAAAACGGACAAACAGGCCCCTTCATCGGGTGTGAGTTGTAAAGCATGCACAACTTTCTCCCAGCAAGCCTTGACACCGTCTGCCTACAAGCCAATCCTTCAGCCAATACGAAAACATCACAATTGAAACGCACATAAAGCATGTCTGCAGAAGATGCGAGACACGACAACCACATCTCACCACCTAGTCTGCTATGGGAACAGGACTCGAAATTCTGAGCAATCTCGATGGCGAGCTTCGGCAAGTCCATATCCGCGGCAAGCTTGACGATGTCTTGAACGGTGGTGAGCTGGGGTACAAGACCAAGGGCCTCCATCTCATGCATGTATTGGAGAGCGAGCTCGAGGCTCTCCGAGGTGGTAGCGCGTTTGATGATGAGTCCATAGGTTTGTTCGTCTAGTTGGATCCCCTGCTTTTTCATCGCGTCTACCACTTTCCACATGGTATCTACCGGGGCCCATCTGGATGCCTAGAAAGGGTCAATGCGCTGTGCGGTCAGAAAGGGTCAGACTCACATGCAAGAGATGGTGGTAGGACTGACGATCTGGTAGTATCCCCATGGCAGTCATGTCGTCGACGACGGCCCAAGCCTCCAAGGGGAGTCCCTCCTTCGCAATGCACGCGAGCAACGCGTTGTAAATGATGAGGTCGGGTTTGACATCCTCTGCTTTCATTTTGTGGACGAGCCGCAACATTGGGATGAGACGTCGGGGTGCGCTGGCATGGCTCAGTGCCTCCTTCTGACAACGAGAAATCAAGGTCGAGGTTGGGTCGGGACGAAACGCCCACGTCGTGGACGACAGCGAGCGGGACAGGCGACTCGGTGGTGACTTGAGGAGGCGTCGGAACATCCTATTGGAACACAGCCACAACTGGTTCGCCTTGTGCCACAACCACCGCGACACATCTTTCTTGGTTTTGTATCATGGCACGTCCTTTTGTTCTGCAGAGCTCAGATCCTAACAAACGACGTCCAGTTCTACTCAGAGGCTATCCTCTCGCGTCGCGGTCCGTTGGCCAGGGTATGGCTTGCTGCCCACATGGAGCGCAAGCTCTCCAAGACACAGACACTGCAAACAGACATCCAGCAGGCTGCAGGCGAGCTCATGTAGCCATTACGCGCACGTTATCTTGCGAACAATCCCCTCACAGGTGCTATCATGGGCCAGGAGGTCGAGGTCATGGCCCTCCGTCTAAGCGGTCAGCTCTTGCTCGGTGTCGTTCGAATCTATAGCAGGAAAGCGAAATACCTTTTGGATGACTGTAACGAGGCTTTGTTGAAGATTAAAATGGTTTCTATCTCTCTTGTCTCTACCCCTACCGAAATAACCTCCTCTTTCAGGCGTTTCGTCCCGGTCTCGTCGACATGACCGAGGATCAACTAGCTGTTAATCGAAACGCCATCACCCTCCAAGGCGGACACCTAGATCTAGATGTTCTTATTCCAGACATCAACTGGTGCGTCTCCACTCCAGATGTACAATGCGTCTAACAGTGCCTCAGGGACATTGACTTTGAAGATCGCATTGCTGAACCACAAGGACACCATGTAGCCCGCCAGGCCGACATCACACTTCAGACCGCTGAAGATTTCCAACTTGACTTGGACGATGCGGGTTATGGTTTTGATCTTGGTCCCTCTGACGGTATTGGCTCACAGGACTTTGGCGAACTCGATCTTGGTCTTGATTTCGGCGATGGCCCAGTCAGTGCCAAGGATGGAACCAGTGTTGTTGATGAAAGCATCGAAGTGGGAAGGGATGCCCCAACACCACGAAGTGCACACGAGTCTCTGGACTCGGCCATGATGGGGCGGGGACGTGCAGCGGACAAGGATTTGGACGTCTTTTCCTACAGTAGAGAGGCGTCTGAGCACCCATTTGGTGCAGAGATGGATGTCGACATGCCATTCGGTCCGGACGTTGCAGGTGCAGACTTTGACCTTGGCCTCGACTTCGGTGACGGTCTTCCGATTCAGACTGAGCGCGAAAAGACACCAGGTCAAACACGCTCTCCTTCGCGGTTCTGTAAGGTCGTTTTTGACTTGCGTTGAGCGTGACACTGACTCCATATCAGCGTCCCCCCTCACGGAGCCTCCTCGAACCCCTCCACCAATTGACATCAATGTTACTCCCCGCGTAGCCCAGCCAGATTTACCCGAAGAACTGGAACCAGAACCAGATACGAGCAAGGCGAAGCGAAAGCCAAAGGAAAAGAAGCAAATTATTGACTCCGTCATCGAATTGGCGGATCGGCCCGGAGCGAGATCAGGTCGTGGGCTGGGTGCCCAGGATATTAGTGACATTCTCGCCGAGCAGCACTTCCTTCCACGCTCTACCATGGTCATGCGTCTTATGGAGATACGCGACGATCCCCTTACTCACTTCTTACCGACAAAAGTCACTCCGGAAGGTACATTCTTCAATGCTGGCCCTCCTGGACTGGCGCCCGAGTTGTCAGAACTCTTTATGCGCCCCTTGCAGGGCGGATTACCCTCCAAGAAGAGGGGTGCATCTCCAGACAAAAGTGGTCGGAAGAAAGCACGCGTCGAGGAAAGCACGCACGAAGAAGAGGTTGAGCAGGGAAGACGCGATGCGAGTATTGCACCGAGTGTTGCCATCCCCAGTGATGTTCTTGGTGGTCGTGCCAGCCTTGCCCCGGAGGGCGGATTCGACTTTGGCGACGTGAGCGGTGGAATGGATGATTTCCAAATGGATGTCGGCGGTCACTTTCCTGTCGCACACGACGAAGTGGTGGCTGCTGAACGGGCGAGAAGTGTTGCGCCTTCGGAGAGGAGTAGAATGTCGACTCCTGCAATCGATGCAGAGGAGGGAGAAGGCACTTATGCGGACGTCAGTTCCGCTATTGCCGTGTTTGACTTCCGGTCTTCTCAAAGCCAAGAATCGGCTAGTGAGAACGAGGGCAAGGGTTACAGCAGGAATACTGTGAAAGCCCTGGGGATTGTCCGCAGGGAATTGCAACCTGGGGACGACGACGAAGACAGGATGATCAGCTTTGCCCAGGTATCCCATAAGGCATCTAGGCGCGCAGCATCGGCGTTCTTCTTTGAGCTACTTGTTCTTGGAACGCGGGACTGCGTCAAACTGTCCCAGAGTGCCCCCTTTGAGAACATCGAAGTCCGGGCCAAGGACAGGCTTTGGGAGAATCAAAGACATAGCTCGACTGCCCCATCGATGGTTTCCGGAATGATCTAGGTTTCCCCGTATCTTGATTTGTTTCCATGGAGCTGGCTTACTTTTTATCACGTAGTTTCTAGATTTGTTCCCAACGGATTTATAAAACTAAATTATATAGCTTGCAACTGTCTTCAATACAAGAGATGCCTACGATCCTCCCTTGGATAGTGTCACACACGCTGTCGCTATTGCATTCTTTTTACACAATCTTTTCTGGAGACCCGCAGTAAACATCGGAAAAACCAATGTTTTGGGGTTCACTACCGGTGACATGTGATCAAGTGTTGTACAAGAGTTGGTAGATCCAAACTTACGTTGGTCCACAACCCGAATTACTCTGACGGCTACTGAGGGCAACACGCATCTTGGCAGGGTGCAGTGCTTGCTCCTCCACAACATCGGCTCCAGCCACAATGGCGACCGTCCCGAGAAATGTGGTGGCGAGCTTGTTTGAACAGCATGATAATGGGTTCAATCGAGACTCTTGGGTCTGGGGTACAGTTTTATAAGTCGCACTGCATGTCATTCGTGTATGCTGATGCCTCTGCCACTGGTGATGTTTGAGGATTACCTTGGTGAGGTCCAACTGTCAGGAGGTGCAATTCACAAACAATTCTGATCCCATTGTTGTTCACATACACCTGGTCTGTGACTTCTGGTATCAAACACCTTGGACTTTCCAGTGGGTGACATATACTCCACCTTGGGTCTATGATACAATAATCTTGGCCTGGATTTGTTGAGTCGGCATCTCAAATTGGAGTCTGATTTTTCAGTTGAAACATGTGATTTTTGTCTCCAACTTTAAACACTGTGCCACTTGTACTCATCATGAGTTTCTAATTTTTCTTATAAACTCCTTATATACCTATGTATGTACAGTTCAAAAAAGTGTCCCAATGTTGAGTCATTTTTGACAAATTCATTTATTGCCAGTTATATGGAACAAACAAGGCCAAATACTTGCAGAATGGAAGATACAGTGATCCACCGCCATTTGCAACAGCAAATTTAGAGTGTCTTGTAGTATTCAGTAATATTGTTTGGGTTAGATCAGACACTGTAAGTCTCTTCTTGTTGTCAAAATCCAACTCCAGTAACTCTGGAGTAAATCGCAAGGCAACTCCAGAGCGATCTCTTCAAATCTTTGCTTTCACTGTTCCGGACTAATTTGGTACATTTATAGTATAGTATACCCTTGTGCATGCAGCGTAGTGGTGTTCCTACCCTATCTGACCATGCACTGCTGCGCCCTTTCACCCTTCTAGATATGGACCGCCTATTTCTGCCTACTTTCGCCTACTTCACTCCGGAGTTTTCCAGAGTTAAGCGCATGTGTGTTTTTGAGGTATTTTAACCCTTCAAACTTCTCATTTTCACCTCAGTTGTGTCTCTACCCCTGGTAGCACTTCTGAGGTGAGGGTTTCCTTTTTACTACCTTAGTCATCATGTTTACCTTACCTTAGTTGGGCATTGCTGCCCCTATCTTAGATTCTGAGACTTGTGTGCTTGAACCACTTCTAGAAAAAATACTGAGTGCATCTGAAGTGGTATGGAGCCACAGCTATGTAGTCTAGTTTCAAGGCCGTATCGTGTGCACACTGTTACTTGTGTCAGTACAAAAGTAGCATATCAGGAGCTTATGTGTTACAGGACGTATTTTTCGCCTCCTCCTACGAAGTCTATCGCACTCATGTTTGCCCTTATCGGCTAGTCCGATCAGGAGATATGCCTCTATCTCTTCTTATCTTATCAAGGAGTCACAGCCAGATTAGATCGTAAGTGCTGGCCTTGATCACGGACTCACCTAGACTTCTATGACATCACTATGACATCATGGGCTAGACCCTCTTTCACGCCTTCACGATTCACCCATGCCTCAACCATATGTTTCTCAAACATGTTTCACCATGCTTCTCTTCCATTCTACCACAGCCTTTATGATACACGCTTCATCCTTATGTTTCAGGGTATAGGGTAGATCCTTATATGGACAGATCATTAGATACAGTCACAACATGTACATACATTATAGGTAGTATATAAAGACCCAAGGACCCAGCGCTGGTTTCTCCAGTCTGGTTCTCCTTGGAGATTTCCCTTGAGCCATATCCACCTTTCCCTAAGTCCTAAGGATCTAGTGCAACCTAGTCAGAGCCCTAGTGGTTCAAGGTTGTTTCATTAGAACCAGACTTATTTCTTACGACTACCTTGCACAAGACAGGTTCTTTCACTAGAACTTAACATCTTGATATCCTATGATCAAGAAAGTCAACGGACTTGAGAACACCAGACGAAGTTCCACGTGACCTATCTTTGGTGCACATCACGTGACGAAGAAGGGTGCTTACGAAAGCTGAACAGCGGCTTACACGTGACACCATACACTTACACCGATCTTCCTCCCCCTTTGGAAGGCGACGTGCCTCAAGGTTAGGAACCCTTTGCCCTTATAGGTGGAGAAAGGAAAGGACACGAAGAGTGTAGAGCCCACCAAAAAGAGGAAGCTGTGCTTCACCCCCATCAGACGCATACAAAAGCTGTTACCCACGAAAGCATCGAAACGATCTTTGCTTTATCATGATTGTCGCTCTCCTCATTCTCACCTCTACATTTATCATCCTCTATTGCATCTGGAATGCAGTTCCCCGAGGGAATCCTGCGATGATACGCATTACATGGGCTAGAGGATTCTTCAAAATAGCCATTGCAGACGCTCTGCTTTGGTATGCCGCAGAAGAAGCAGCAAGGAAGACGAGAGAAGGAAACGAAGAAGAAAGACCTCGTGACTTAGAGCACAATGAAGAGTTATTGGCAGAAGAAAACCGCCAAGCTCAAAGAGGACGTGCTAGAAATGCACTACCACCATATGGATTGCCACGCGCACCACGTTACCAATGGCATCCACAAGAATTCGAGATCAACAATGAGGAAGGAACTCTCGTTGATAATAATGAAGAAGATCCGGAAAGACCCGAGAATCCTACACCCAATAGGAGTCATTCACCAGACGTTCCTATTGACGTTACTTCATGGGAAGCAAATGATGGCTGGGATGATTTACCTACAGCCCAAGATCACCCGTGGAGAACACAAAATGATGCCGCTTCCTGGAACGGAACTGAAGTATGGCAATCAGGAGGTCCACGATGGGTAGAAGATGGAGATGAAAACCTCCCTACCTATGACCCAGTTCAACCTACGCCACAAGAAGCGATTGAAGTCTTTGACATCGCTTTCCACAGCATATATGGTTTCAACTTTCGAACCATACTGAATGAAGTTCCCGAAGTACTTCACGTTGAAGTAGTGCCAAACACACCTTTGGATGAATCTGTAATAGTGGAAGCCCATCCAGAAGAAGATGTTCTGATGGCACCACCATCACTCCAAGAAGAAAGAAGGAGTACACCATCTTCTTATCATCACACCCCGATTCTGGTAGAACATGCCATAATTGAAGACTTGATCGACATACGGGATGATCAAGAAGAAGAAGTACTGTTCGAGATGCCACACATCAATGTACGCATCTCTTCGGAAGAGGAAGATGATCCTCTATACGACGAAACCCCTATCGAAACTCCAGATGAAGAGAGTTTCCCGGGTATCTCCCAAGTTTTGGACGAAGAAGAATGTTAGATTTCTTCTATGTCCTGGGACGACAGAAAACTCAACCGTGACTCATTACGAAGAGACTCTTACGGTACAACGGTACACCATGTATTAAGCAACCTCCTGGGAAGAGGTTAAAAGCCCACAAGTACGAGCAGAAGAAGCTCGTGAGAACAAAGGAAAAAGCCGGGACCCTGAAAATTGCGTCCGCGGCATGTCATTTGAAGAAGCAAGAGCATTCTTCCGAGATGTGGAAGATGCCGAACATAAGAGATCCCGATCTTCGCAGGGAAAAGATCATGCCTGAAGGACTTATCTGGGTGTCCGACAGGCAAAGGAAAGAAAAAGGTAACATTTTCACTGAACACTTCGAACAGATACAAGTCTTTGTTTGTTGATTCTGACACGGACTTTTACGATACATCTTTTACTTCTACCTCGCCGTCAACGGGGCCTGTTCCTAGTGAACAGCTCGCCAGGGACGTTACACCTGGGCTTAATTCCATTATTCCCCCATTGGAACATTTTTCTACTGACGCACAAATCCCAGACGGAAGGACTATTCTGCAGATCTCTCACACTCAAGAATGAACTGAGCATAGATCTCAAGATCACCCCATATAAGAAAAACCACAAAAACAAGTCTTTTACGAAGGTCTCAGCATTGCTTGATAGTGGTGCTAATGTTATTTTCATCGACAAGTCTTTTGCAGAACACTTACGCCTTCCGCTTGTATTGCTACCACGACCCATACGTGTCTTCAATGTTGATGGAACAAGAAACGCTGCTGGAGATATCACGCACGCAGTTGAACTCTTGATCGAGTTCCAGGGACATCGTGAGAAGGTGTTAGCTGAAGTAACAGATCTCGGCAGACAGCGAATGATCCTGGATATTCTTGGCTCAAAAGGCACAACCCTTCTATTGACTGGACAACAGGCGAAGTCCGCCTTACGTCATGCTCCGAAGAATGCAGATCCCTCCAGGAGAAATCTGTGTTCATACGCCTTATTGAGAAAGAAGAAGATATCCAATACCAGGTGATCGCTACCATCAAACGGCTTGAAGCCGACTATGAAGAAAGACAGATACATGTCAGACAAGCAGTTGATAAAGAGCTTAAGAAGCTTATGGACGAAAAGAAGTCCCCAAAAGAACTCGTGCCTAAAGTTTACCACGAGTATATTTCCGTCTTCAAAGAGAAGGAATCTGAGCGAATGCCTACACGCAAACCATGGGATCACGCTATTGATCTCAAAGACACTTTTCAACCCAAGAAAGGCAGACTCATTCCTCTCTCCGCAGATGAACAAGACAAAGTCGCCAGTTGGCTTGAGGACCAACTTGGAAAAGGATACATCCGACCCTCTAAATCCCCTATGACGTCACTGGTCTTCTTTGTGCCAAAGAAGGATGGACATAAACACATGGTCCAGGACTACCGGTACCTTAATGAGCATACTGTCAGGAACAATTATCCACTCCCCCTTATCTCCCAACTTGTCGATCAACTTCGTGGAGCTAAGATGTTCACGACACTGGATTTAAGATGGGGATATAACAACATAAGAATTAAAGAAGGAGACGAATGGAAAGCCGCCTTCGTCACCCATAAAGGAAGCTATGAACCCGTTGTCATGTTCTTCGGCCTCTGCAACTCCCCCGCCACTTTCCAAACCATGATGAATGACCTTTTTGCCGACATGGAGGATTGCGTGGTCGTCTACATCGACGATGTCATGATTTTCACAAAGACGGACGATCCTGAAGAACATGCCAGGATTGTTAAAAGAGTTTTACAACAACTCCAAGAAAATGACCTCTTTGCCAAGCCAGAGAAGTGTCATTTCCACGTTAAAGAAGTTGAATATCTCGGCATGATTGTTGGAGCAGACGGAATTAAGATGGACTCTAAGAAAGTTGACGCTATATTGGAGTGGCCAGCCCCATCCAATGTCAAAGGAGTTCAAAGTTTCCTAGGTCTCGCAAACTTCTACTGACGATTTATCAAGGATTACGTGCAAGTCGCACGACCCTTGAACGACTTACTAAAGAAAGAACAACCCTTTACGTGGGAAAAGAGTCAACAAGACGCGTTTGACACGCTTAAACAAGCTTTTACAACAGCACCAATCTTGGCCTATCCCGATATAGATTGTAAATTCCGGTTAGAAACCGATGCATCAGATTTCGCCATGGGAGCAGTGCTCT